>PVKE010012569.1:0-38083 GCA_004027555.1 Craseonycteris thonglongyai
CACTACTTTAGAAGGTAAGTTTGAAAATCTTGATTTAAATTTATACCCTAGCATCTCAACATGTAAAGAAAATATAACATTTCATTCTTTAAAGAAAAGTCAGTTATTCAGAATTGATGCTGAACACTGATATCTAGTGAGTTTATTTTGCACATGTGTGGCAGCTGAAGTTAGAATATAGTATAACACTATTAAAGTTGACAATAGGAAAGAACTCTACCTTATAAATCTTTTCTATTTTCAGATGAACCTTCATAGCAATTCATTTCTAAACTACGTCCACTTACTGACTTAACAGACAACATATAACTTTCTTGGTTCTTAAATTTTTACACGAGCCACACTTGAGCTAGTAAATTTCCCCCATTCTCTGACAATCTGCATCACGTATGTGGAATCATCCCCAAAATGCCTAAAGGTAATTTTAAGTACTAATCACTCTAAAATACTTCCTGCAAAGATGCCAAGCTAGATCAAAGGGGGCATTCACAAGTATTATATCCTACTTGCTCTATCAACTCAAGTATTGGTATAAGACTATATTTTCACGTAATTACTATTAAATAACTAAATGAAATATTAGTATAAGCATTTCTGATGACATTATTAACTAAAATTTTTGGCTTAAATACTTTTGGAACATAAAATCATAATTCAAAAATCTAAAATGTAATTTAAGCTTATATTTTAACTACTTCTTTATTCAAATGCTATTCTGGTCATTGTAATTGGCTCTAGTTCTTAAAGCAGCTTTCAATTGAAAACAGAATTCTCATGTGAAATCTTCTTCTAATCATTAATATTTGCTTAAAATATATCCAAAAATAAAAAAAAGGTATTTTCTAAAGTAAATTTAACATTGAAAAATTTAAGTCTAATTAAAGGCAATCACAAAATGAATATGAGTTAAAAATAAAAATTCTATGTGCTCTCTTAATAGCACTTAATATCTTTATTACAGAATCAGCTTTTATTTAGTTCACTAGTTTTATTTATTTTTTGACAAAAGTGGGAAAAATCAATGTTTGAGATTGTTGATAAATTGAACTCATTTTCAAGCAGGCATTTATTTTATTTTATGCTACATCTCAGAAGAAACACTTTTAAAAGAACATTTTTGTCAATCTTAACACCATGTTCATATAACATCTAGGTACAACTGTGTATGTGCAAAAGAAGTTGCAGACTACAGACTAACAGGTCAGACTGAGGGAGTTTTTTTCCTTCAGTTTTCTGGCTCTCTTCCAAGAAAGAAAAGCCCAAGGAAGCAGCGTTCTTGGGGTAGGTCCAAAGGTCCGGATGTTCTCCACATGAAATAGTGTATCTGTCGCCTGACCTGGCAACGAGCCCACCTTTCACTCCAACAGTAATGATGTTCACAAAGTTTGGAACAGGCTGGGAGCAGCACAGAATATGGACCATCTTTGTGCAGTTTTCCCCAGCATTTGTACTCATACTGAGATCAACCCTGTCTCATGTCTCAATGTCTCTAAGTCTGCTTTTGAATGCTGCCATATTGCATCAGATTCTAATTGCAAATAATTAAAATCTTTGCTTCCTCTTCTTGAGGAAAGCATCACATGGCTAAGCAGTAGGGAGCCAAAGATTAACATTTACTTCACTAAGCATTTGCAATTAAGTTGTATTTGGTAGAAACAACCAAAGAAAACCTGTAAAATGAGCTATAGGGCTGATGAGTGATCAAATACTTGAAATAGAAAATTTTACATTTATTACTCACTGCAAATCTATTGAGTTATTTTCATTTCTCTTCTTTACATAATGAGTCAACCTAAAAAAATACAAGGGCTGTCCAGAAAAAATCCAGTCATTGTCAATATAACAAGAAGTTACAATACCAGGCAGCCCTTGTAGTAAGTGCGTAAAACAGAAACAATGATTTCCTTATATAGCTCAAAGTGGTGTTTTATTCTGAAATGTAGCATCATTTTAATCACTCCCTTCTAATAGGCCCTCTTTTTCCTTGTTCTTTTCTTACACAATTAAAAAACAAATTATAAATATAAATGCAAAAATTCTGAAGAAAATATTACCAAACCCAGTCTAGTGGAATACAAGGCAGACTTGACATCTGAGAATTTGTTAACCAAACAATGGGGGAAAAATACATGATCACCTTGGTATATGTGCAGAAAATGTTTTCATAAAATTTAACATTCATTCGTAAAAAAAATTTTTAAGCTAGAAATTTAGGGCAACTCTCTTAATTATATAAAGGCCACCTAAGAAAAACTAATAGTCATTGTACATATGAGAAAAGCTTGAAAGCTTTCCTTCTAAAACTGGTGATGAGGCAAGTATTTTCAGTATTGCCATTTCCATTCATAATTGTTTTAGAAATTCTAGCCAGGACAATAAAGAAAAAGAAATAAAAGTATGGAAGATTGAAAGTTAAAAAATAATTGTCTACATCAGGCATGTCCAACCTGCAGCCCAGTACTGCTTTCAATGAGGCTCAACACAAATTCTTAAAACATTAGATTTTTTGTAAACTTTTTAACTTGTTACCTATTGTAAGTCTATTTTATGTGTGGCCTAAGATGATGATTCTTCCAATGTGGCCCAGGGAAGCCAAAAGATTGGACATTGCTGGTCTACATGAATGTTCATGCACAAAATCTCAAAGTACCAACAGATAAACTGTTAGAATACCTATATGAGTAAAGTTGCTGGATATAAGCTCAATATAAAAAAAAATAGTGATGGGAGGAAGATGGTAGAGTTGATAAACATTGTGCCTGCTTCCTTCCATGAGCATATTTAAATTACCACTAAATTAAAGAACAATCAACCTGAAGAAACATCTGAAGTCTAGCTGAAGAAGTTTCATAACTAAGGATATAAAAAAGAAGCCACATTGAGATTAGTAGGAGGGGCAGAGATGGGAAATGCATTCCAAACCTCCTTGTGGTGGCTGAGAATCACTAGGAATATCTTGGCTGCAGAAGGTACGCCCGGAAGAGTAAGGGACCCCACCCCTACACCAGGATCCCTAACCTGGAGTACTGGTACAGGGAAGAGAAGCCCCTACAACATCTGGCTGTGAAAAACAGTAGAGATTTCAACCATCCAAATGAGACAGAAGACTGTGGAAAACCCAGACATCCTCTTAAAGGGCCCACACACAGACTCACTTATTTGCAAGCACACACTCTGGGCTCCAGCAGAGAGATGGTGACTTGGGAGGCATAGAGAGGGTGCAGACTGAGGTGTGTGGCTTCAGGGAGAGGTCTGAAAAACAATCGTTATTTTTTCTGTATGGGATCCTCTTCCCATGCAGCTGGGCACCATCTTTCCTGGGTTCAGCCCTCTCCCCACATGGACTAATTAGGATCTGCATTGGCCTGGTGAGCTATGCTCCCTCCACCCTGCTAACTCACTGGGACCTCACCTACCCAACTCCCCCAGTGCCAGAGGCACTTTCTCACAAGCAGCCAGCCCTAACTGCATTGCACATTTTCGTGAAAAACTATCAGAGTCTGTGGGTCCCGGGCAGATGGCAGCTGGCCTCAGTGTGTTGAGACATTTGCTGAGTAGCTCCAGGCCCAACATGACACCAAACCAGAATCTATATTAACCTACTAGTGACCACAATGTTTCCCACTCTAATGATTCCCTGAGACCCTGCCTGACCCAACTATGTACTGCACATGACATTATCAATGGCTGAACCTTAGTGGAGATAGCAGGTGGCAGCAGACATCTGGTGTCCTGGCTTTTGCAGAGCTCCCCCAGGCCCAATACTGGTGGCAGCCAACCTCGGTTTGTACCATGGCATCTCCCACATGCTTCCCAGTCTAGTACAGGCAGCGAATGACCATAGATTGCTTTGTAGCTCCTAACAGGTAGTGCCTAGTTAGTCACAGGCAGTGGGTGACCTGGGTTTGCATCAAAGCCCCTCCCAAGAGGCTCCAGAACCACTATACTTAAACTTTGGCTTCCAATCACAGCAGAGAACCACCCCAAGTAGCACACACAAAGCGTGGTCTCAACAGGCACCACAGCCCACTAGAGCAAATTCCACTCAGTGGCGTAAGCCTCCTGCATAGCAACCCATAAGCTGTGGACATGGTAGCCCATAGCCAATCAGCCTGAGGGTCAATCCCACTCACTGGTGTGCCAATAGCAATCAAAGCTCAACTATAATGGGAGGGCACATACAACCTACAAAAAAGGATTTGGAGCACCTGGAGTAGGTGACCAGAGAGATGTGTCAGGGCCTACAGGGCACCTACCTTAGTCCACCTGGCCAAGATTGGGAGACATAGGAGATCTACCTAATACATAGAAACAAACCAAGAGAGGCGGCAAAATGAGGAAACAAGGAAGTACATTCCAAACGAAAGAACATCAAAGAGCTCCAGAAAAAGAACTAAATGAAATAGAGACAAGCAACTACCAGAGATAGAGTTTAAAACAAGGGTTATAAGGATACTCAAAGAACTTAGTGAGAACTTCAACAAAGAAATAGCAAGCATGAAAAAGGACACAGATCATAAAAAAGAACTAGTCAAGAGTGAATATAATAATTGAAATAAAGAATGCACTAAAAGGATCACAAAGATAAGGTAGCAGAAAACATCCAATCAGAACAGCAGAAAGAAAAGAATCCAAACAAATGAGGATAGTTGAAGAGACCTCTGGGACAACATCAAGTATAACATTCCCATCACAGGGGGACAAGGAAGAGAAGAGAGAAAGCAAGGGATTGAGAATCTAGTTAAAGAAATAATGACCAAAAACATTTCTAACCTGGTGAATAAAATAGACACACAAGTTCAGAAAGCTTAGAGTCCCAGACAAGATGAACCCACACAGGCCCACACCAAGACATTATCATTAAAGTGGTCAAATTTCAAGACCAAGAGAATCCTAAAAGCACAAGAGAACAGCAACCAGTCATTTATAAAGGCGCTCCCATAAGATTGTAAGCTGTTCCTCCATAGAAACTGCAGGCCAGAAGGGATTGGCAGAAAATACTCAATGTGATGAAAAGCAGAGACCTACAGCCAAGGGTACTCTCCCCAGCAAGGCTCATAATATTTAAAAATGAAAGACGAATAAAAAGGTTCCCACAGAAGAAAAAGCTAAAGGAGTTCATCACTACCAGTAGTACAAGCTATGTCAGAAGACTTCTTTAAGATGAAAAAAGATCAAAGGGATGTCAGGATAGGTCAGTGGTTGAGTGCTTGACTCACAATCATGAGGTCCAGGATTTGATTCCTGGCCCCAGCCATGCAAACCCATATGCTGAACTGAGGCACAACTGGTTATCACCTGGATGGCACAGTAGTGACGGTTCTCATCTCCCACGCAGGAGTCCCCCGGTTCTGTTCCCACTCTACACAGCCCACATCCACCTTTGGAGAATGAAACTATGTCACAACTAAAGCCATTCAACTATGGAGTCTGCTCTGGGTTCTCCTCTACCCCTCTCTCCTCTCAAATAATAAATCTTAAAAAAAAAAAAGAAGATAAAAATTATGAATAAAATGGCAATAGTTCCATATCTATCAACAATTACTTTCAATGTAAATGGATTAAATGCTCCAATCCAAAAACATAAGAGAGCTGAGTGGATAAGAAAACAAATTCCTTACATATGCTGTCCATAAGAGACTCACTTCAAATAGAAAGAAATACACAAATGAAAAGTAAAGGAATGAGAAAAAGGTTTATCACAAAAATGGAAACAAACAAAAATCTAGGGTAGCAATACGTATACCAGACACTATAGACTTTAAAACTAAGGCTACAACAAGAGATCAAAAAAGGACCTGGTAATCCTACTTCTGGGTATTTATATGAATAAACCCAAAATGCCACTTCAAGGAGACGTGTATCCATACATTCACTGCAGCATTGTTTACAATGGCCAAGATGTGGAGGCAGCCTGGGTATCTGACTGTGGAAGAATGTATAAAGAGGAGGTGGTATGGATACAAGTATACAATGAAATATTACTCAGCCATGGAAGGGAATGGGTTCTTGCCATCCACAGTGGCATCGATAGACCCGGAAGATATTGTACTGAATGGAGTGTCAAACATAGAAAAACTGATGCTGTGTGATTTCACTTATATATGGTATCTAAAGAACAAAATAAACAAAACAAACGCTTATATATAGAAAACATTTGATGGTTGCCAGATGGGAGAGAGATTAAGGGGATGGGGAAGGAATAAAGAAGTACAAATTGGCTGTTGCAAAGTAATTATGGGGATATTGGGTACAACATAAGGAATACAGTCAATAATATTGGAATATCTGTGTATGATATCAGATGGGTACTAGATTTGTTGGGTGATAGATGGGAAGGGGGTGGGGGCAGAGTTAAAAAGGTACAAGGATTGAGAAGTACAAAGTGGTAGTTACAAAATAGCCATGGAGATTTAAACCATGAGGAATAGAGTCAATGATAAGGCAATAACTGTGTATAGTGCCAAGTGGGTACCAGACTGGTCAGGGAGATCATTCCTTCAATTGTAGAAATGTCTTATTCATTTGTTGCTTTCAGTTTTATATCCCACATATGAGTGAAGTCATATGGTTCTCAATTTTTTTCCTATCTGACTTATTTCACTTAGCATGATAATCTCAAGATCCATTTATATTGTTGCAAATGGCATTATACCTTAGTTTATAAGTTTTATGCATGGAAATATTATTTGAACGCATTCCAATGAGCACATGTAGAGTCATCCATTATTCCTACTTCACAAATTTCAATAATCAGTTCCAAATCATGTCCTTTGAATTCTCAACACCATTTAGCCAATTAATTATTCCTACCTTTTTGAAAATCTTTCACTAGGCTTTGGGGCACACATTGCTCAGTTCTCTTACTATCTCTCTGGCCTCTACTTTTCAATCTCCCCAGTTTTCTTCTCATCCCAACTGCTAAACATTGGCATGCCCCATAGTTAAGTCTTTAGACATTTTCTCTTCTGTATCTAATCCATTTTCTATACAATTTCAAATAGAATATAAATGATATTTGAAGATATAAGGTTAACTCCTAAATTATTATCTCAAGCCCAGAACCCACTCTCCACCACCACCACCAACCTTCTAACTCATACATTCTATTGCCTCCTTGAGTCTTCTCCCTTTGCATGTCTCACTGGCACCTCAAACTCAAAATATCTAATCCTAACTCTTTACATTCCTTCTTAAATCTGTGGTACCCACAGACTTCCCTATCTCAGTAAATGAGACTTCCATCCTTCCATTTGCACAAGTTTTTGTTTTGTTTTGTTTAGAGCAGAGGGAGCATCTTAGTATAATCTGTGACGACTTTCTTATTCTCAACCCTCCACTCCCATCTATCAGCTTAACCATCAAAATGTACACAGTATCTGGCCACTTCTCACTAACTTCATGGCTACCACCCTAATTCAAGACCTCATCATTCCTCAACATGATTATCGCAGTATCCTCCTAACCTTCCTTGATCTGCCCTTGCTCTGCTAGTCTTTTCTCCATCCAACAATTCAAAATTTATGCCTTTAAAATGTAGGCTGGTCATTTAACTCCTCTGCTCAAAATCCTTCAGTGGCTTCCAGTGTTAGAGTTATAGTCAAAGTCATTATTGTGACTCACAATGTCCTATGTGTTGAGATGGATGCACCATGAACCAAAAACAGCTTAAAATTCTGGCCTCTCACTTACAAAGTCCCTTTCTAAGGCCTTGGAAGGAATCCTAGAACTTTTATATTTGTAATTTTTCTATTATTTTTCTTACCCCTCTCTAATTTATTTAAGCTCCAGGCCCCACACCTGGATTTACCCATAACTACATGACCTAGCCTCCCACTACCACTCTGACTTCATCTCCTGCTCCCCTCTCTTCCTCCCTCACTGCACTTGTACTTGTACAGGCTGGTCATGGAACATGTTAAGCAGGCCTCAGCACCTCTGCAACTCCAGTGAGAGAGGTACTCAAATATTTTATAAATGAATGAACAAATGAATAAACAAATCCATGTTAGGACAAGGTTGAGGCCTCCTTCTCCAGAATTATTAATGTGGAACAAGAACAAGAGTCTCTTCTTAGCAGTCAGCTTTTTTCTTCACTTATTCAGTGCCCAGCCCCACCCCAGAATATAAAGCAGGGATAAACTGTACACATCTTACACTACTACATTCTTGCTTTCCTTCTCCTTTCTTCCAGCCAACTAGGAGGTAAGAAACAAGAAAAAAATAAAAGGCTTTCAATTTATTGACCCTATATGTACCATAAATATTCTTTCCAGCTACATGCTATGCACTGAGTCCTCCAGAGCTAGAAGCAGATATACTAAACAGAGATTATTCAGAAATTTCTTCATTTTCTTGTTGTTCAACCAGTTGTTGAAAGTCACAACCTAAATATTACTTTGGCCTTTCTATCCGCACTCTCCCCACCCACCAAATAAAACTGAGAGGAGGTCATCAGATAATCCCAATTTGCTAGAACATATGAAAAATTGTTGAATACCACAGCAGTGGAAAAATAAGTTAAAACTCTTAACAGTTTTACATTAAGAATACCGGTAACATTACTTGTTCTCTTTCTTTTATCCGAGCCTCTATTTTATTTATTTTTTTAAAGATGTATTGTTTTTGACAGAGAGAGACAGAGACAGGGAGAGACAGAGAGAAGGGGGAAGGCCCAGAGCAGTCGCCAAAGCCATACATCACCAGTTTTTCAACAGTGTCATTTCACATAGGTGGGTGGGGGGCCACATAGGGCTGGAACTGGGAAGGGGCCTCCCACATGGGAGGCACAGCCCTGCAAGCAGGGGCCAAATGGGGGGTCTCCCACATAGGAAGCTCACCCCAGTGGGAACCAAACTGGGAGCCACACCCCAGCTTAGCATGTGAGTCCGCATGGGCCAGGGCTGGGACCCAATTCTCAGACCCCAGGGCTGCAAAGCAAGCACTCAACCTGCTGAGCCATCCCGGCATCCGCCATAGCCTGTATTTTAATTACTAATATCACAAGTCCTCCATCATTTCTCCCTCTCTCTCAACACAAAACATCCCCTTCATTTTATACTTCTCAGTTGCTGGCATCTCCTTTTGCAATGCTCAAAGGCACCTCCAACACAGTTTTCCAGCACCAATACCACAACTGTCCATGCTTTGTGTGTGTTCTCATTTTCTCTATTCAGTATCATTCATCGAACTCCTCACAACAGTTCCCAGTTTCTCTTTGGATACCTATATTCATCTATTCTTATTTTATAGTTCCTGTTGCATTGACCTGACCCCATGAACAGGGTGGGTCTAGCTGATTGCAGTTCTGCCTCCAATAATAGCAATGAGCTCTACCCAAAGGAAACACTAGTCAGATCCTATACAAGGACCTTACTTTGAACTATTAGGGAGATGAAGCCTAACACCTACTGGATTGGCATCAAGTTTAAGTTCAAATCCTTTTGAAGGGTTTAACAGAGAACGTCATTAGTTTGCTCCAGCTTACCTCTCCAGCATCACATCATGTTGCCATCACCTGGCATCCCACACTTTTTCTTTTAGTTCCCTAAGTAGTTCAAGCACTGTCCCATCTACAGGTTTTTGCACATGCTGTTGCTTCCATTTGAAATACTTCTTACCCTCTTCTTTTCCCTAACTCCTACTCAGCTTTTGGGACTCAGATAAAGCCTTCTCTGACTTCCACATCTGAGCTAGGTCTTCCTATGAGGCCTCAAATCATCTTCTGAATGAACCTCATCTTACACACTTGTCTATGAGCAGAGGAGTTATTTTGGCACTAACAGTTCAACACAGCAGCCATATCTACAACATACTATTAGATGCTGTAAAGAACGTGAAAAATGAAATAAAGTCTAACCTTTTACTTTAAGGAACAAACAAAGTCTTACAGGAGCCAAAACAAGTAGACATGGGCCAAAAAATAACAATAGCAGCAACAACAATGGCAAAACCTCATTAAAATTCAGAGCAGCAGTTGAGACGCTATAATTTTTCAAATAGTGAGAGGCAATCAAATTGGAACAAATATGAAAATGGTTTCATACCACCATATTCAAGACACAACATAGCTTATACTTCAAATTAAGTATTATAAGTATGGAATAGCTTCTCTTATACCTCAAGATTTAGTAAAGAGAAAACGTCACAAAAACAAAAAAAAAACTTGCCTTCAAAACATGAATGAATTCTTTCTACCCATAAAATATTTTCCAGTTTAATTATGTAGTATAAAATATATAATCCAAGTATAAAGAAGATTTTTTTAAACTTAAATTAATTCTTCAGAGTAGACAGGTAGACTTTCTAGAAGTGAATATTATTACCACACCTAAGGTACTAAAGTTACATATTTTCAAAATACACCTGATTGGATAAACATACTACCCACTGGTTCCTGGCATTTTAGTTCCCTTTCTCATTTGCTCATTTCACATAATTCACCCAATGTGAGGGAATCATCAATCTCAACAATAAAACTACATAATAAAATTTCACAAATAACATAGGACATCAAAGCTCTAGGACATGTCCAGAGACAAAATACAACACAAAGCAAGCATCATAAATGGAAAATCATTTTTTCTCTTTGGGATGCATTATTAAATACATGTATATTTCACTATTACAGCAAGCAGAGCATAATTGGTAAGACAGATCAACTAATAAGACAACCCTGTGTGCATGGAACAAACAATTATCACACCACCACTAGGTTTATTCCTCTCACAGACAACACCTTTAAATTGAGTATGACTGATTCCCAGAGTTACTCTAAGGATCAATAAGATATGGCTATAAAGAGTGTTTTCAAAAGGTATGGAGCTTTTCATAATAATGGGTGTCCCAAAATTCACGCAAGAAGTAATTTTGATAGAAAACACAAGCTTATAACTAAAAATTGTAAATTTTTATTGACTCATAAAGTATACAGTATAGGGTTATGTACGAAATAGCATATCAGGTAAATGGCCTCCACAGCTTTGCTGGCACATACGCACTCTTTTGTTGAAATTTTCCATGACTGTTTTGCATAAATGTGGCTGAATTTCATTGATACAGCACTCAATTTCCTTCTTCAAGGCATGGGTGGTCATGGGCTTGTTGGCATAAACCTTAGACTTCAAAAAACCCCAAAGAAAAAAGCCCAAGGGCGTTAAATCGCATGATCTGGGTGGCCAATTCTGATCACCAAAACGGGAAATTACATGACCAGGAAATGACACATGCAGCAATTGAATTGTTTCTTGTAAGTCTTGCAATTTAGGCACAAAAAAATGTATTATCATGTCGTGATAGCGAGCACCATTAACTATTATTGCCTGACCACTGCATTTTCAAAGAAGAATGGTCCTATGATGCCTCCAGCCCAAAATCCGCACCAAACAGTGACACGTTGTGGATGCATTTGTTTTTCAAATATCACCCGTGGATTTTCTGAACCCCAAATGCAACAATTTTGTCAATTAACCAAGCCATCAAGATGAAAATGAGCCTCATCGCTGAAGATGATTTTGTTTGAGAAATCAGCATCCACTTGTTGTTGTTCCATAATCCATTCAACGAACTCTATTTGCTGTGCGTGGTCAGTAGGCTTCAGTTCTTGAGTCAATTGAACTTTGTGAGCATGAAGATGCAAATCTTCGTGAGAATATGCTGTAGAGAGCTGCTCGAAATGTCCAATTCTTGACCACGGTGCCGAATTGGTGTCCCTGGACTCTCAGCAACACTCTCACGAACTGCTTCAATGTTTTGTGTTGAACGACTTGTTGAAGGACTGCCAGAGAGTTTAAGATCACTAATTGATCCAGTCTCCCTAAATTTTTTAATTAATTTCTTCAAAGTTGAAGTTAAATCACTATTCCGACCAGATTTTGTACAAAAATTGTGAACTGCAGCTGCCAAACCTTCATTATTTTTAATATATTGCTCAACAATGAAAATGCATTATTCTTTCGTGTAGCACTCCATTTTTAATAACCCTGAACTGTCAGCTGTCATGCTTTCTTTTTTTTTTATTGGCAACACTTTACCGCACAAATGATGCAAAATTCAAATCTTGCGTGCATTTTGGGACACCCATTATATACGAGGTAGCTCTAATACCGTACGATTCACAATTTCAAAACCTTAATGGGTCAAGCTTCACAGTTTAGGATTTTTCTTTGGTTTGGGGCAAATTTTTACCTAAGAACACTACTAATATAATAAGATTAAAACATAGTTATTAAAGAAAACAAACAGCTTTTATGCATTTCAAAATACTGATTAACAATTAAAACAAATGGTTGAGGTAAATTGGTTATTCAGATCTTTTGTTCCCACATTTTCAACTTCTCTATAAAAATACAAAAGATCTGGTTATACTAATCCCTCATTCCTGATGCACCTTTTGAAAGAAGTATATACAAAGGCAGTCCTGAAAAAATCCAGCCACAACTGACTCTAGTTCATATTACGTGGCTGGATACTTACCAGACAGCCCTCCTATGTACAAGTACATCCCATTGCCCTGCAGATGCCTTGATGTCTTAATACCAACTCACTTCACTTATTTCTCATAACTGCCTGGTCCCTATAGCTGTGAGGTATCTAGAAACCCATAAACTTGGGGAAGCCAGATGGCTCAGTGGGTTAAGCGCTCACTTTGCAGTGCCGGGGACCGAGGATCGAATCCCAGCCCTGGCCCATGAGGAACCATATGCTGAACTGGGGAGTGCCCCCCAGTTCAGTTCTCTCTCTGTCTCTGTATCTCTCTCTTTCTCTCTCTCTCTCTCTCTCTCTCTCTGTCAAAACCAATAAATGATTAAATAAATAAAGTATCTTTAAAAAAAAAAAGAAACCCATAAACTTGACATTTATATAGGAAACATTAAGTTCACTAACCATTTACTACTTACTCTAGGTTAAGACACTAAGAGGGGTGAAGACCTCAAAACCAGTTAGTAGCAGAACCAGAAGTAAAATTACGTCCCCTGACTCACACCTTCCTAAGGGAACTGTGACCTCTGCTGACATTCAAGGCAACTGGATTTCCCAAAACAGACACTGATTAAATTATTATCTGTAAAGAGAAGGAAAATAATCTGTCCTTAAATACCTTTTTATTAAAAAGACAGTTCTCATGCACTCACAGAAATATTTATCCAAATGGATTATTACTCACACACAGAAAATATCTTTACCGTGGCAAAGTTAAAAAAAAAAAAAAGCTATCAGAAAAACTTATTTTCAATTTACTTCTTTATGTGCACTTTACTTGTTGACATTTTTTTAGATCCATCGTTGATAAAATAGCTGCTTCCTTTGATTCAGTCTGCCTGGCCTTCAAGTCTCTTCTCATTCAAATCTGAAACTATCTTTAAAAAATAAAACTGACAGCTGAATACTACACCAGTAAGAGATCATATATGTCTGCTTTCAAACGTTTTGGTTTCCACAATTCCGATGGAACAGCCTACAAAATCCTGAAAGTCCTTTCCAATCTATATGCCTGTGTGTGCCTTCACAGCCACATCATCCCTTGCTTCGCACACACATCAGGACTTTGAAGATAATTTACAAACACTATTTGCTCTCATCCATAGACCTGTCTAGCCGACTTTAATAGATCCTGCAATTGAGTTGGCCTTCAGAATCTCAGGGCCAAACTAACAGCCAAAGTAGTTTACCTCCCCCACTCCCAGTGTGGCTTTCACAGGCACACTAAAATCATATTATGAAACCTTCAACCAGAATACCCCAATATTTGTTTTGCTTCCTGCCCAACAAGGGACATCGCCACCTAAGGACTTCCCTCCACTGTAGAAACAAAGGCTTTTGCCTATGCTTTCCCCTTACTGCTGCCTCCTCACCAACTCAGATGCGGCCCCATGTGGGTGTGTGGTGGCATGTCCCCTTCACTAAGGAACGAGTTAAGTAATTCTTTCCAAGACAGTTATATCTCTCCATGTCTGTCACCTTACCATACTTGATCAAAACAAAGCCTGGGTATGTTTCTAGTACAAGCTACTCCCCACTACCCCTTTTTTGTGTGCTTAGAAAGGCCAACAAATCCTTTGCAATGGAGGTTAAATAGTTTAAATATCAGCTCTGAGGTAAAACCCAGAGCTATTTGTGGCTCCACCACTGGGCTGTATATTGTATTGCTCCTAACCCAGTTAGAGCAGGCTTGGCTCAGTTTTGTAAAATTTCTGCTTTTGTGTTCCTTACATCCACTGGCCTTTGAGAACCTAAATGAAAAGGTCTTACCCAGTACAATCCTTTATACATATTAGGGACCCAAAGGTACTAAGGATGAAAACATTTTTTTTAATGAAGAAAAATACAATTTGAAAGCAGGCCAACATCATCAGAAGCCCATTGACAGATATTTTATCTTCACTCTCATCAAGGTCTCGGCTTTATTGCTCTGCAAACATTCTCCACTCCTACCCCATGACACTGAGATGAAAGGGATGGAGTGGCAGTGCCAGAAAGGCAGCAAGGCTGACCAGCTCTCCTGAAGCACACAGACCACTTCTGATCAGCTCCTGGAGGATAAGCGATATAGCAGAACTACACTTAAGAGAATCCAGAGATTTTTTTTTTTTCATTCCTGTCAATCTTCTCAGGGCTTACTCCCCTTGGGTTTGACTTTAGTTAGTATATGTGGGTTGTCCGTTCATTATGTGGGTTTTGCTGTGTGCATGTTTTGCCATTCCCACTGGATATTACTTAGATTATGTCTGATATCTACCTGGGAGCCTGGCATTCACAACAGCTAGGTTTGGCTACCAAATAGAGTTTGTATGGCCTCAGGGCCCACAGTGACATCTGACATCAAAAACAATTTAATCTAATTTATCAAGTCTGAAGCCACTATGAATTACAAACTTTTAGGGCCATAATAAATTAAAACCATTAGAAATATTTTTAAAAAGAAATGACTTGCCATTTCCATTTTTCATTTAATGTTTTGTTCTGTATGTTTTTGTTCTTTTGTTTGTTTGTTTTTGGTTCATGTGTTAAATCTTTAGGCCCACCTATTTGCTTAATTCTCCTGATTAAAGGTTCACCTTTAGTGTAAGATTCTACAAGTATTTCTGGACATGTTAATTAAGAGAGAAAAATAGCCTGTAATAACATTTTACAAAATATACTCAAAACTTCACTTTTGCAAACAAAAGGATGATTAGCAGCTAATTACTTAGGCTATTAATTGATTACCATTTTTAGTGATTAAAAATATGTATGTTGTACCTAAAAATTGAGGTAATTCAAGAATTAAAATGAATATTAGCTTTAGTAGATAAATGCTGCAGGAAAATATATTGTGATTAAAAAAAAACTAAATCCCATCACTTGCTAGTTGCTTTTTATTTATAGTTTCTACAATAAATCTTGAGTATGAAAATTTTTAAACAAAAGGGCCTGGCTTTTCTTGAACCATTTTCTTTCTGATAATGAACACAGACAGTGAATGCAAAACCCTGCATATCATTATGTGAAACATTTATGCATTCAGAGTGTCTACTTGGTGGTTTTCTTCTTAAGAAGCTAAACAATTCATTAAACAAGCTGCTCCTGAATGGTAGATCAGAACAAGCATAAGCTGCCTTCTGTAGAATTCTATTGTGAAGCTGTACCCATTCGTGTTTTCTTTGAAGCCATAAAACTGAAACCCTTATGCTCATATTAAAAGCATAAGAAAGGCATCTATTATGTCAATAGATTTAAAACACGGCTTTAGACACAGTGAGAACCACTCCAAAATGGCACTCTTATAATAGCAAAGGTTAAGAAGTGCACTCCCAGGGAAAGCCTTCAAAGGCCTACATATCATTATATCCCAAAACAGATGGCATCTCAGTGCTTGGAACTATAGTTTATGGACACCTACAATCTCAAATGAATCCTTTCTAATCCCACTCTTTTGTCTAGATTTTGTACTTTGATGATAACTACAGGTGCCTTTCTCCATACTTCATAGAGAGACATACAGTGACATGGTGAAGATTCATGTACATCCATGGACACAGCTCTTAATACGACTTCTATGCAATGTACACGTATTTTATTAGCAACAGATTTATACTTTAAAGAAATCCATGATTTTTAGGTTGTAATCTATTACAAATATTCAATGGTCTGAATTTTACAGAAAAATGATGAAAACATCTCATATATTGCTGAAGCACAAACTGATAAAAAGCACTTTGCAAAATAATATAGAATTATCTAGTATCTATGTGTATACTCTGGAGAAACTCTCAAACACAGGAAATGGGAACAAAAATATTCATAACAGCATTGTTTATAATAATTAAAAACGGCAAACAACCCAAAAGTTCATCAACAGGAAAACAGACATAAGATTTGTGGTACACTCAGATATTAGACAGCAATGAAAATGAATGCCCCGATATAGCTGAACCTCAGTCACTAGGCAGAAAAAAATGGGTACATCATAAAAAAAAGTACCAAAACACTTCCTTTCTATAAGGTAAGAAGTATACAAAACGGGACATGTTGTTTATTTATTGTTACTTAGGTTCAGGTTTTTTATTATCTGAAATACTGCTGAGAAAAATTAAATCATACTAGTGTGACTAACCAATGAAAGTAAAAACTTTCTAAGGTTAATTGCTACAAATCTCATATACCATATATTTTTTCTGGATTTAAATTTAGTCTACTACAACAAAGTTGCATACAGACATTAGATGATTTTTAATGGGTCAAGAAAATTTGTTTAAAATACGATACTTCCATATTTAAAGAAAATACCGTATGCAAATTCTAACTTAAAAAAGATGTAAATAGTATAACTTAACCCAAATACTTTTACTTCATAGTTTACCTGAAACATCACAAGGCTTACGAGAATGCAGAAAATTGTTCCTCTTTAATTCCTGTCTGTATATAAGATGTGGCTTGTTATGATTATCTTCATGTTCACTCCCATCCGCTTTCATTATAGGTTCTAAGAAATATTCACCATCATGTGCTTTAAATGTTCCCATCTGAAATTTCAAAAAATAAAAATTAACATTTTTTTCATCATCAAAAGAAAGCACACTATACCATAGGTTAAAATGTGCACACAGAAGCAAGACCCAGGATTCTATTCACTGAACGTCATCAACTGAGCATGAAGTTTCCTTTCCATGGCTCACTTTTCTCTCTGCACTCTTACATATGAAGTCATGAACACTGAATAGTATTTGATGAGCAGAGTTGAGATGATATAATAGGCACTCAGGTATAAAGAATGGCAACATAGGCAATAGCATCAAAATGGCAAAAAGTCTAGGACACTTTAGAAATAAGATAGCCAGTTTGGCTTGGTCTGTGTAAGGTAGTACTGTGAGACAAGACTTAAAAAGTAGGTTAGGGTCAGAAAAAAAGACGTTAAATGTGATGCTAATAATTTAGAATTTGTAAGCAATGGGGAGCCACTGAAGAGTTTTCACAAAGACCTGTCTTCTGATTTCTAGAAACTAATACCCAACTTATGACTCAATATCTCTACTTAGATGACTAGAAACATTCATAACCTTAACATACCAAAGCCAAACTCTTAATTTCTGATCCAAACCTGGTGTTTCTGCAATGCTCTCTATTTCAATAAATGGCAATATTATTATTCAGATTGCTCAAGAAAAAAATTCCTTAGAGAAGTCAAGATGGTTCTTCTACATCTCACATTCCACCCATCTTCAAATCCTGATGCCTCAGTTTTTAAGGTATAACTGAAATCCAACTACTTCTTCCAAATTTTACAACTATATTCATAATCTAACCTAACATTATCTCCTTCCTGAACTAAATCAACAGCCATTTATAGTCTAGTCTCTAAAGAAGAGTCACAGTGATATCTCTTAAGTCGAGATCATGTCACTTTCAAAAAACAAACAAACCAAAAAACAGCTCTAATGACTTTTCATGTCACTCAGTAAAATCCAAAGTTCTTATAATGGTTTACAATGTTCAATGTGATTTTCCCACCCCTTTCCACCACCCATCCCTCCAAGCATGCAGACAACTAGTAGTTCTGACTTAATCTTCTCCCACTTGTACCTTGGCTTGTTATAGAGCTCCCGGAGCCCCAATTTTGGTGTCTTCACTATTCCTCAAACACAACAAGTATATTCTCACCTCAGGACCTTTCTACTTAACCTTCTGCTTCAAGCACTTCTCCCTGATGGCTTTCTCTATCACTTGTTTCATATCTCTGCTCGACGTTCATCAGCCTATATAAAACGGAGCCCAGCCTTCTATCTCTTTTATACGGTTTCATTTTTAATTCATAGCAGTTATCATTACTTGATATATTTTTATTTATGTTACTTGTCTGATACTATAGAGCTTTGTGTGTCCTCTTCTCTGTTTCCCTTTCATGCCTGTCACATACCAGGTATTAGATAATCAGACTGTAAAGTATAAAATTTAATGTAGTAACATTGTGTTTTTATGGATGGTAACAATACTAGCAGTTATAAGACAGAGACTATAACCCAGAAGAGAAGTAACAAAACTTGAATTATGCTGACAGTGATGGTAGGACAGTTAGAACAAAAATATTATAAGATGCCAGTGCCTGGAACACAGAACAGATAATGAAAGAAAAAAAATTATAGTAGAGAGAATTATCTGGGACAATATAATTTATCAAAATAACTGCAGAAACATTAAAAAATCTAAACAGACCCCTTTTATACTTAAAAATATGTAAAGATATCAGAGTTACATCACAAAACCAGCTGGCCTTGATGATTTCACAGAGAAATTTTACCAAACCTTAACAGAGTAGATAATTCCACTGTTAGTTGAACTGTTCCAAAACAATAAAAAAATAAAACATCCAAGTTATTTTTATGAAGCTTGTGTGAACTTACAACAAAACATGATAAAGATGGCACCAAAACAAAAAATATATAGGACAAGCTCACATGTGAATATCAAGATAAAAGCTGTAAATTGTATGAGCAAATAAAATATAGCCACATATGAAAAGAATGATATATGACAAGATGAAATTTATCATAAGAACATAAGTATGATTCAATATTTGGAATCTATTAATTTAATTCATTACAACCACTTATATGAAGAAAAAATAATCTCTTGAAAAATTCAGTGAACATCTTGATTTTTAAAATATCAATGAAACAAATAAATGAATGCTTCTTTAACAAGATAAACTATATCACAGCCCAAAGACAGTATCATGCATAGCAAAGACACACGAAAAGCATTCCCACTTAGGTTGGCAATCACCTGTACTGAAAGAATTAGATAAAAGAGATGAAAACTATAAAAAAAATTGGATGGGAAAAGTGAAAACTGTCATCTTCATAAATATAAATATCAGGATATACCTTAAAAAATAAAAGTTAACTGAAAAACTACTATAAACACTAAGGGAACTCAGTGAGATAACATATAAAGGTTTCAGTAGTTTTCACACATATAAAAACAACTAAGAGATATTATTGAGCAATCTAATTTACAAATAATAAGATTAAATGCCCAGAAATGAAATAATAAAATTTTAAGGTCTCTAAAATGTCAAAGCACTACTAGAGAATTACAAAAGAAAACTTAAATCCAACAACTTGCCTTGTTCTTGAATAGTAGAGGAGTTCCCAAATGAATCTAGAAATATACAATCCCAATTAAACAAAATACCAATAGATTTTTCTAGTATGTAAACCGCTAATAAATAGCCAAATAATTATAAGAAAACAATGAGGTGGGATTAGAACTAGAAAATATTAAAATATTATAAAGCCACATTAGTTAAATACTCAAATGCTGGCACATGGAGACCAAGACACTAATGAACTGAATAGAGGCAAGCAATAACTCCTAAATCATACAGGTAATATAACCTTTTCTATTTATACAGTTTCAAATTCTAAAATGTTGCCTGAACTATAGCAAGCACTCAATACACTTCTGTAGAAACGAACATTTTTGTAACAAATACGGTAGAACACCTGCTTTCCTGCCCCCACCCCCATACACTTTAGTAATCCTTTCGTTCCCCTCTAACATTCTTAAGTTATGGTAGCTTGGGTACTTGTCTGAGATACTTACATAATTTTCTTCAATGATAAAAAGTAAAATGTTCAGAAGCTCTTGGATAGGTAATATGCTGATATGTTAGGATTACACATTTTTTTTAAGTTTAAAAATTAATGAAATTCCATCACATATACTGAAATTATAGGGTTAAAATAAAAAACTATATACATTCAGAATTTATCTATTTCCTACATACTTTTCCAGTGGCCTAGTATACTCTGGAATATTTAGTCCTACCAATGCTGGTTTTCTAAATATAACTATAACCACTTTTTCCTTATATAAAAATTCCAGCTTTCTCTGCCTTCTCAGAAAGATCATTTCAACTATACTTTCAAACTATAAAGACACCAGTTTTCAAATCCCAGTAAATGGACCCATGGAAAATCACTTTCTGCTTTTTTAAAAAAATATGCTGAACGCAGGAAATGTGATAGCATCTTGGTAAAAGACACAAATAGACATGAGGCAACTATTTACTTACAGAAATTCACCTACAAAACTATTTTGAATAATATCATACCTCTCCCAAGAATACTAAAAATATTTATACCTTGGAAAATTTTTTGTAATCCTTTAAATCAAAACTTGACTTTGAGGTACTTCTATTATAATGTTTCAATAAAACTGTATGTGGGTCCAACCTGTAGTCCCATGTGAGAAGTGAATATAGTTCTAACCAGAGTCCATCAACATCTCCTTATAAGTCATGATGCTAGAACACCCAAGCTTGCTAAGAACATTACCTTTATAATTCATAGACCTTTTCTTCAATAAAAACCTTTATATTTTAAAATACTAAGTTCAGGCATAAAAGGCAAATAATTTGTCCTCAAAGTGACTTCCCTATATTAATCAATGAAGGAGTTAAAGTATTTTACTTCTACCAATTTTTCTGTAGTCTACTTCATTACAGAGAACTTTTTGTTGAAAGAATAAAAATATTAGAGCTTTTCCTAAAGGCTCCTAAGGAAGCAATTAATTAATTTATTATTTTTAACGTGGAGAAGAACCTGGTAAGGACTTGGAAGACTTACCAAAATAGGTGGTTCATATAATTATATTTAGGTCATGCCATATATTTAGCAACCTCTATCTACAGATGGGCACTGCAATTTGATTCATAAGAAATGCCAATCAAACTCCAAACACTTTCTTTTGATGACTATTAATAGCAGCAAAACTAGTTTTCACTTAGGCAAGCATTTCCCAATTACTTGGAGCAATGATGTTCCATTTGCCAAGCTGTTTTGAAAGGCAGTAAGTGATTGTACAACTGGTTTCAATTTACTCTCATAGGCCAAAATTTTTATATGTTTAGAGGATTTTTATACAATTGTTTTTCACAAATGTTCTTATTTCAGTATTGTGGCATTCATCCATATATTTTTTTTCAAAATACATGGCAAACACATGTATATAGCAACAACCAAAAATGTACTCTCAGAATTCATTGAAGGATAAAACCAAGTACAAAATATAAAACTGGACTCTTCCCAAATTGTTTAGCTATATTAGGTAACTAGAGAACATTAAAAAATATGGTACTATGGAACAAGGCAATTAGAGAAATTTTAGTAACAAATTGCTCCCAATTATTAATAAAATTGGATTTTCACTTGAGGACTGGATCACTGGTAATTACCACCATGATGACTAAAAATTCAGTTTTTCTATCTTTAATCATGTCACATAATGAGAATACACTTCGTGTTATTTATAATAAGAAAGCCTAAGTATGAGTTAGGTTTGTACCTATGGAACCTTTGTTAAGTCATTTTATATCTTGGACCCTCAAGTTCCATAACTTGTAAAACAAAATAAAAACAATTCTAATCAACCTAATTTCCTGCGAAAGACAATGTATGTTAAAATAATGTCAAAAACTTTTGAAATTGAGTATATTTTGAAATAGGATAAAAAATTCTCTACTAAAACCCACTGTTACCACCCTTTAAAACCTAGGCAGAATTTAACTGTTATGTAAAAAAGGTCATGAAGATTAACTTTAAGATTTACTTTTATTTTAGGATACTCTGTTCAGTGCAAAAGGTTTATCTCCCTGACAGTTTCTCATTATAGCATCAAGGATCATGCCTAGGAAATACCGTCTCATACATAAGCACACATTGAATAAATGGATCCATAATACGAAAAAACGTAATTGGCTCCAAAGTCTAAAACAGAAAATGCATTGTAAGATTTTTGAAAACATGAGTCTTCCTTTTCTCCTCTAGCAGCATTCTTTATTCCCCATTCCACACAAGACAATTCCAGGTCTCCAGTACAAAAGTGAGAGGAGTCAATAAAGAGGAAATGTGTTGCTGCTATCTCAACTAAAGAGACGACTTTCTTACCAAGCCCTTGCCCGTGAGGGTCAAGAAAATAAGACAAACCTCAAGACTCATCTACCCAAGGTTTATGTAGCCAAATGACTTGGCTTCAAATAATGTCTCCACAACATCAATATCAAGGATTAAATTACATGTATTTCTCTTTTTTTTTTAGGCACTTAGGTGTTTTTTAAGTCACATGAACTCTCTAAACTTGGAGAGAACTGTTAAAAAAAAAATGGCTACATTCTTATGGGGCCTGGATAGTGGTTCTCAGCACAGCCTTTAACAAATGCTCAATAATATATCGGTGAAGACATAAAATCTAAAGTAATTATAAAAACTAGATTTTAATAAATCATTAAGAACTAACTTGTAGGTGTATAATAGAAATACATTCATAATATATTGTCAGATGTTATAAGTCAACATTATTTGCAAAGAGATATATTTATAGGGGCACAATGCCAAATATTTGCCAGACCATCTGTCATATTCATATTTTTTCCTTGTCTTCTTTTAATTTAGTTATTTTGATATATGGTTATTATGTAGGCAAACATTTTTCATTTGTTATGTTTTCCTTGTATATTTTCCCTACCTAAAGATTACAATATATTAATGTTTTTCTACATTTTCAATACAGCAGGAATTTTATTTGGTTTACCAGTAGGATGAGAATCCAGTATCTCATTTTGTCTTTTAAGAGATTCTTGGCATGACATTCAGATTTAATATAAATGCCTCTTAGGCTTTGGCAACTGTCACAGGAAACTAACTTGAACAATTACCAAAAACTAATTTGCCATCAGAAGTCAACTAGGTTTTTGAAGGATTGTCAAAGAAATCATGAGCCTGGACTAAAGAAGCCTTGTGTGCTTTCATTATAAACTACAGACTCTCAGAATTATCCCAGCATTCCTGAAGCGCCTCCACTCCCCAATAGCATCCTCCCAGAATCTATTTTAAATGTGGCCATAAAGAATGGACATGATCCTCCCAGAGAGCAGAACCAGGGACCCTGGTGACTGATTGACTTCCCAGAAAGAGGAATCAAGGCAGGTAATCAAGAAACTCTCTTCCTGCCGTATTAATTGTCCCCTTCCAAAAGACAATCTACTATGAACATATTTCTGTCATAAATCAGTGACTTTGGGTATCTCCCCTTCTCTCCATAGGAAGCTAACATTGCGGTTGCAGCCATGCTGATCATGCTGTACACTGGCTTGAGGGAGGTACAGATAATTTGTCTTATTAATTAATTACTTACTAAACCACAAAGAGCCACACTGCCCCTGCAGGTCTGTCTCCTTGTAAAGAAGGTATGTTTGATGTGTAAGAAGAGAAGAGCAAAGAGATATTTGATGAATAGAAGGACATCCTGTGTTAAAGACTGTTGGTGATCACCAGTGTCTGTTCTTCCCTCTTCCCCCTGGGCAAATCACTGGTCCTCATTTTCCAGCTTTTTGCATCATAGTAGAGCCAGGCAACTAGTTTTCATCAACAGAATGTACTTAACTAACTATATTTTATGGAAAACAATACTTATAAGCAAAACAAGAACAAAGCCACAAATAACAAAAGTGCAGTCTAAGCCCATATGAATGAAACAAAACTTAGATATCATATGAAAAAGATTTAATTTATACAAATTTTAAGTATGTACAAATACTTAAACTAAAATTGTGCACATGTACTTGTGCTGAGTGACTGGTATAAGAAGAGCTAGCCTAAGTATTTGGCACATATTTGTAAAATCTGCTTTAGCACATTCATTCATATATGTATTGAGAATTTCTATATGCCGTATTGAGTGCTAAAATAAATGACTACGATCCCTTCTCTTAAAATCTGCAAATGAGATAGAGTGTGGACAAATAACTACAATTCAACATATTATGCATAGAACATCCAGTGGTAAAACAAAGGAAGGCCTGGTCCACTCTATACAGAGAAGAACAAAGGAAGGGTCAAAATAAATATGGATGGATGGGTAGCAGTCTATAGGAAAATACATTCTATCCAACCAGGCTTGTCCAACCCATGGCCTGTGGGCCACATGTGGCCCAGGATGGCTTTGAGTGTGGCCCAACACAAATTCACAAACTTTCTTAAAAGATTACAACATTTTTTGTGACTTTTTTTTCTTTCAGCTCATCAGCTATCATTAGTGTTAGTGTATTTTATGTGTGGCTCAAGACAATTCTTTTTCCAAAGTGACCCAGAGAAGCCAAAAGGTTGGACAACCCCATAATCGAAACAAAAAAAAAGAAATAAAAACAAAATAAGCATAAATATAAATTCAAACAATTGTGAAGATTAAAGTAAACCATGATAGAATCAAAGAAAGGTTTCTAGAATAATCATCTCTTTCTTGCCACTTGTTTCTTGTAATTACCTTTCTTTAATGGCCATAGGATCACCCAGTCATTTAAGTCAGTCATTAGAACCATTTTGGTCTGTTCTCATGGTCCAAAATTGTAACAGATCTCCTACAAGTTTGCTCAACTTAAACATTATTGACATTTTGATAATTTTTGTTGTAGGAGGCTGTTTTGGGTATTGTGGGATGTTTATCAACATCCCTGACCTCTACCCATAGATACCAGTAGCTTCCCCTCCCCACCTCACCCCCACAGCTGTGACAACCAAAAATGTCTCCAGATACTGGCAAATATCTCCTGGGGAGGGTAAGTAACACTGTCCCCAGTTAAGCAGCACTGGTCTACAGTAGCACACCTTTCATAGGCATTCACTCTTCTTCATCACTATACCACATATGTCAAGTGACCTCTCTTCCTTTCCCATAAGAGACTACAATAGTAGCCCTCTCAGAGAGTCACTGCCTCCATTGTACCCCACACAATGTTGCATAAGATAAGACCTCTCCTAACACCTAGAACTAACTTACTATCTGCAGTTTAAGCACTCAACTTTCACAATGTATTCCAGGTCTCAACAATCTGATTTCAACATTACTTTTCACCTTTGCCTTGAACCTGCCCTTGTCTTCAGCTACACAGACCAGCACGAAGCCCTTTTCCCATCTACATATGGTTAGTCACTCCTCAAAGTTCAGTTGAGAAGCCTTCTCCAATACGGGTCTCAGAACACTATTAATCACTCCCTAAGAATTCACATAGCACTTTTTATACTCCTCCACCATTTTCATTAAGTGTTTCTATGCCTTGTGTCACTGTGGTAGCCCTGAGAAGGCTGGGCATAATAGGCCCGAGGTCTCAGCTGCTGGGCTTTGAAATCCACCACAGTGCTTGTACCCCAAGTTGTAGTTCCCAAGTGCTACTCCCAGTCAGTACCTCAGTATAGCAAGGATGCTCAGGGTTAACTTGTTATTAGAAGGCATGGAACTCTTCTCCCAGCCAACTTTGGCTTGAGGTATGCTTTACTGAGCCCTATGTAGACTGCCCAGTAGCCTAGGATGCTCCTACCTAACCATCTTATCCTCTCTCTTTACCTGTTTCAGACTTCATCACTCCTTTTCTCTAAACACAAGTACTTGCTCTAAATGAATTCCTTGCACATTTAATCCCATCTTACCAGCTGCTTCTTGGAAAACCCTAGACCAGGGATGTCGAACCTTTTGGCTTTCCTGGGCCACACTGGAAGAAGAATTGTCTTGGGCCACACAAATGTGTGTTGGGCTACATTCAAAGCTATCCTGGGCCACATGTGGCCCACAGGTTAGACAAACTTGCCCTAGACTAACACTAGAATATTAATTGCAGAGACATACAAAATTCTCTCTTGTGTCATTTGGCTGAGTACTTGACTGAGTACATGAATAACTAAATGGAGGTCCTTATGAATGTTCCCAATTAAAAAAAAATATGAATAAAAAATGGTATGTGTCATGATTTGGAGCTATACTAGTTCTGGGCAAATAGAAAGTTTAGAAAATAAAATTTTACCAGAATATACAAAGTCCTTCAAAGACACTACTAATAGTTGTCATACTTATTTCTTGTCTGAACAAGAAATTACTATAGCAACTCAATAATCAATCATCAGAAAACATTAGTGCCTGACATGCTATAGAATGGTTCATATGAGAAACTTCAAAAAAGTACACACAACCACATTGCAAAGCTACTCCACAAGAATACTGTATAACTCGGATGCAATGTCTGATTTATGACATCTGGAAACTGTTTCTTTGAACCAAAAAAAAAAACCACATTACCCTAAATCCTACCAAGAAATAGTAAAGTTCACAGTCTAGGTGGTCAAGTTAGTTCCTGAGGGCTTTTGGAAGCATGGAAGCCACCAGGTAACACAAGAAAAGGGAGAGGACAGCACAGGAGTCGTGGGGAAGTCTCTATACAATTTATACATGTTGTCGTGACAAATACATGCCAAAAATACACCAACTTATTAAATATTGACTTCTACTTTGGCAAAAGTATATCAACATTGTGAAAAGATCAATTATATGACCCATATAAATAAAGTTTACAGTTAAATTTAGGGATATTAAGACCTGATAACTAAATATTCTATATCCATGTGTATCAATGGGCTAAAAACAGTCTCAGCCATTATATTGTAGGGAATTTTATGATTCAGCTCCACTTTCATATCTAATATAGGTTTTAGAAATGTATAGATTTCTATATAGAAAGTGAATTATGTGATAAATACTTATACTCATGAGAAAAAAAATAGAGATTTTAGAAAAGCAAAAGTTATACACATTAACAATTTATGGCAGACTCCTAGCCCCTTCTGGTTCTTGAGCCCAAATCACTTAAGAAAACTAAACAATACTAACCATGGTTCAGTGATTTAATGAACAAGAAAAAACATAAATATTAAGACTTCTTAAATTGGAAAAAATTAACCATGTAGAAATTAAAAAGAAAACATTAGTTCGTATGTTTGGGGTTAAAGCAACATTAGCAACTAAATGAAACCTATGTACATGTTGGGGTGTCAATTTTCTAAAACGGTTGTATGTAAAGTGATATTTTAAAAATGCAAGTTTTTTTTTTTCATCATTTCCCACTAAACATCACATTCCTCAGCAGCCACCAGAGAAAAGAAAGGTAGATGCTACCTCACGTAAAAAGGTGTAGGAAGAACAGGTTGACTAACTGAGACGCGAAAAGGGAATTCAGTGGATTCCAGGAAGAAAAAGGTGAAAGAAGCAAAGAAAATGGTTGGAAAGATGGATGTGTCCTAATTAGTTCACTGGGGGGTAAGATCCCAGAGACAGAAAGCATGTTAGATAGTTTAAGAGGACTGCCAAGAGGAGTGCTTTAGCATGCTCTGTGGGATTCAGGGAATGGACACTCTGGAAGAGTTTCCTCAACACGCACACACACACCAAAATCAGAGGTGTGGCAGAGTTTGGGGACGAGAGGAACCAGGACCACCTTGACTTTCAAATGCCATAGAGGATTTCAGACCCTTAGAAGGATTTGGGAGATCGCCAATAGCATCACCAAACCACTCTATATGGGAAGGGTGCTACAGTAGGAGCAAAGTGACCCTTATGTTTGAGGTCTGCACAATGAATGCATCACACAAACAAGAAATCAAATAGATATCACAACCAGAACTCAGAGATACACATCACCAGTGAAAGCCCAGAAGGCAATGAATCAGTGAGCCCTAACTGAGCAAAGAAGAAAGCCCACAAGTTCTCGGGTCCAGAATTCAGCAGCTACTGCCAGAAAGATGCAATCAGACTAAGGCACAAAAGACATCAGAAGGGAAGCCGGGATGGCTCAGCAGGTTGAGCACTTGCTTTGCAGTCCTGGGGACCGAGGATCGAATCCTGGCCCTGGCCCATGGGGACCCATATGCTGAACTGCGGTGTACTTCCCATATGGAACACATCCAGCCCAGTTCCTTCCCTGCACAGCCCCCACCTGCCTGTGTGGAATGAAACCATGTCCAAAGATGGATGACATACAACTATGGAGACTGCTCTGGGCCCTCCCCTTTCTCTCTGTCTCTCTGTCTATCTCTGTCTCTGTCAAAAACAAGAAAGTAAATCTTTAGGAAAAAAAATAAAACAAATAAAAAAAAATGACATCAGAAACTGGAGGAACTGGAGAACAGGATGATTTTTCCCACCTTCCTCCCAAACAATACAGAGATAGAACATGTAATGGCCCTGTATTGGGTTAATGTTCATCAGTGGTCAATGTATGCTTAAATCCAGCAATGCATGACACACATTAGCAGAAAAAATAAAATCACATGCTTATTTCATATGTTCAGGAAAAATGTTTGATTAAGTCCAATATTTCTCCATGATTAAAAGCCAAACTAAAACAAAGAGTAACTAGAAAAAAGGAACTCTTAAGTTAATAAGACTGATTCTAAACATCCTTCAAAAAACATCAACCTTAGGGTTTAATGGACTCACAGAGGTCAAAAAGCTGGATCATCCCAATCACAGACAAAACCCCAAAGACATGTCAGGAAGCAAGCAGAAGCACAGCCAAAAGGTTGACGTTATTGACTTCCAGGACATTGTGTCAAAATGGACCTGCAAACAACTCAGCCAGGCCAGACTGTGGGTACCACAATTTTATTTGGATCGAAAGTCTAACCTGAGACTAAGAAGAATTTGACATGATGACAAATGGTCTCTAAAACCTGCCAGAAGTTCTGCTATTTTATGAAACTATTAATCTAAAGAAAGTTAATGACAGAGTCAGGGCAGAAATAAAATACACAGTCAAATATATGTGTGTCTACTTCTCCCCTAAAGACATACAAACACCCAACAAATACATGAAAAAATGCTCAACATCACTAGCAATTAAGAAAATGCTAATTAAAACCACAATGTGATACCACCTCACACCTGTTAGAATGGCTATAATCAACAAGACAAAGAATAACAAGTGCTGGAGAGGCCGTGGAGAAAAAGGAACCCTCATACTCTGCTGGTGGGAATGTAAATTGGTACAATCACTATGGAAGGCAGTATGAAGATTCCTCAAAAAGCTAGGAATAAAATTGCCATATGATCCAGCAATCCCTCTCCTGGGTATCTACCCCAAAAGCCTGAAAACCTTAATCTGCAAAGATTTATGTACCCCAATGTTCATCACAGCACTGTTCATGGTGGTCAAGTTGTGGAAACAACCAAAGTGTCCTTTGATGACTGGATAAAGAAGTTGTGGTACATTTATACAATGAAATACTACTCAGCAATAAGAAAAGATGAAATACAGCAATTTGTGACAACATGGACGAACCCTGAAAACATCTTATTAAGCGAAATAAGTCAGACTGAAAGAATCAAGAAACGTATGACCTCATTTATAGGTGGCATATAAAACTGAAAGTAACAAAGAAACAAAACTCATGGACACAGTCAATAGTTTAGTGCAGGGGTCTCCAAACTACAACCCGCAGGCCGCATACGGCCCATAGAGACCTTTTTATCTGAATAAAAACATATTAAATAAATAAAAACAACATCTATGTTTTGATTCTTTTTTATTTGGACCTCAAGTGTGTAGTCAGCCCCCAAACTGCTGTTTGATAGTTAATATGGCCCACGGGCTGAAATGTTTGGAGACCCCTAGTTTAGTGGTTACCTGAGGGTAAGAGGGGAGGTTGATGGGAGAGGTTCGGGGAGGGAGTACCGAGGGGGCATCAAACATATGGTGATGGAAAGAGATGATTCTGGGTGGTGAGCACATAATGCAATGTATAGACAATGTAATGTAGAATTGTACACCTGGAAACTATGTAACTGTTATCAACCTCTGTCCCCCCAATAAATTTAAAAATAAATATATATATTTATATATATATATTTTTTTTAGTGCTAATATCAAAAATAAGAAAAATCAAAGAAATGTGACTAACCTCATTAGTAATTTTGACTTATAATTGGCCATGATCATATTACTAAATTAGAAAAAAAAATGATTTCTAGATATCAGTAACTCTGCTTATTTGCTGTATTACTAGAAATTTTCTTTCTACCATGACTGATGTCCTCAACAGTCTTATAAAAACAAAGAAATTAAGATAATACTGAGTTGCATAGGTATAAAAGTTTTTTGAATGTTAAATCAAATTAAACTGACATATCAATCAGTCTATCAAAAATCAAAGTGCATACATCAATCAGATTGATAATGCACAGTAACTCTGGCCACCATATCCAAATTGACAGTGACACAAAAAGATGAACTCTTGTTAAGACTTAAACATTTCCAACTGTTTTCTGATTTCAAAAGGGGATACTGAATAATAATTTGAACTACGCCAACATTATGAATCAACATGAGCAGAAACATCACTCCTAACAATGCTTCCCCATCTGGAATGTTTTTCCATGCCTTAAAACACTAAATCAAGAAAATTTATTGACCATGACAAATGTGGGGTAGTAAACACAGAATTTTTTAGACAAACTAAACATTACTTTGAAAGGTTATAGAAAAGAGTATTTTTCTTTCTTTTGATGTATAGGTGGCCACATACATATACTGTGTTTCTGCCATTCTGATGCTGAAAGTATTTTACATTTATCCACAGAAGAAAGGGAAAGACTTGTTCAAGGCATTCCATGCAAATATAGCTCAAGGTAACAGCATGAAAAAGCCAAACAGACTTTTCAAATTTGTTTAGTAATGACCAATTTTCACACCCAGGAAGACATCTTACATCATTAAATTTGGCCTGGAGAGAACTGTTACCAATTTTTTTACTTAATCAAATAATGTTGATGTTCTGAAACTACTCTCTTAAAGTTGGCTCAAAAAAAAAAAGAATCAAAGAAAAGAAAAAAGAAAGGAAGAAAAGAAACACAGGTGAAATACTTGAGGAAAACACTAGAATCCTATAACCAAAGACCTTGTTGTTTCTTCTTGAACATGTATTAGAGGAGTTAATGATGAAGTGAGCTCATATCTGTTTTAAAAGAAGTGTTCTATGAACCCAGAAAGGAAAGCATTACATCTTCATTTTCACTAACCTCTGATACTTAAGATTATGACTGTAGGTAAAACCAGACATTATAACTGTTACCAATAAAATGTCACTTTTGTCTCACATTAGAGTTGATGTAGCTATGTGGATCACTTATACTCAGTACTAGAAAAGTATAGTATTAATAGTAAGTAGACACCTCCCCAATAAATATTACTTAATACATTATTAAAGAAATATATATCATCACACCACAAATTGTAATAGTTGTAATATTGTTGAATACTGTCAGCACTTAAAAGGAAGCCAACTAGGTAAGTTTAAATGTGTAAAATAACATACAAGTTATTATTTTAGAAGAACTTGGAAAAGAGGTCCTAGGTTTCTCCAGAATGAAGTTCATGGCAAAAAGATTCAAAACCTCTGCTGCAGGGGGAAACAAATGAAACACACAGAACCCAGTGTTTTATTTCATTTCCTCTCTCCATAACGAGGTTTCTACAAAGTCTCCATCATTTATTCTTATCATTCTAATGATCATTCAGTGGCACCAGGCCTTTCTAGATACTCTATATTTTGAAACAATGCATTGTAAACAGGTAGATTAACCTCTACTCTATTCTGTATTTCACAGATTAATAGACATTCCCATACTATAAAAAAATAAAAAATAAAAAAATCTTTTTTAAAACTTTATTTTATGTATATTCATCCTTTCCCTTCTATCATCCTAAATTAAAGGAACAAATTTAAGTAAATGCAGGGGGTTCTGCCTCAATGGGTGGTCAGAAATGGAAGTGTCTGAGTGAAATCACACTTCACTTGTAACAGAGGCCTCATAAGGTTACTCCCTGACTTACTAACCCAGCCTCTGTCTGCCACTTCCAAGTAATAGTCTCAACTTTATGCAAAAGGGTCAATTTTGCCCAGCAGGTGGGCATGCTGTTCCCCCCAACCCTCTTCACTGCAGGAAGGAGTGCCCTCAGGCTTGGATTCACCTAAGTGTTAATCCCTCTGGTGGCCCACTGTGATCAAGAGTCACAAACCACCAACTCGGAAAACCCCAATGCACGGCTGCCTGAACTCAGTCTTGGCTAGATCCCAAGAAAATGCCAAAGGACCCGAGGGCTCTTACCAGGCCTCCACAGAGGCTGAAAACAGCTGTATGATCCTCCCGAGCATTGACCCGGCCACGGTAGAAGCAGTGGCGAAGGTCTTGGGAAGCCGCACTGCGTTCCTCCGCCCCAGGCGCGGGGCCTCCCAAGTGCACCTCCGTGTAGCCAGCGGCCAGGAAGGCCGCGTCCGCACTCAGGTTCAGATGGAAGAGCTGCCCGTAGGCGCTAATCCGGTAATGGGTCCTGAACGGTGTGGGCTCCAGCGCCTCCGAGCTACGCTTTCTCCGGCTAAAGTGGTGGCTCTGAGGAAACACTTCGCCGAAGTCATTAATCCGCGCGGGGGTCACCACTTCGTAGGAAGCCAGAGTCCTCACCAGCGCTTCTGCAACCACAGCGATATAACCATTGAATCCCCACTACCACCACCACCACCCCCGCCCCGCGTTTCCAACTACCCAACCCCGAACTTATTCAACCAAACGGACCGCCAAAGGTCCAAGGACCCATGTCCCCATACATCCGGGGGCGCGACAAATGCACACAGGCTGACGAGCGCGCGCGCACACACGTGCGCTCTGTGAGTGTGCGTGTTCTGCTTTCCCACACCCCCGACTTGCTCCACCCCTCCCCAAGCAAAGACCCTGGCATCATGGCTCTGACCAGCCCACCCCCTTCCCCTATCCCTGTTCGCTTCCCTGCCGCCGCCAACTCGTGCCCTCTGGGCCAACGCGCCACGCTACCCCACGCACCCCCACCGCGTGGTCTCGGGAAGGAGTCATGTACCCCGCGCTCGATTCCTCGAAACCCGATTCAGCCGCAACCTCTCGAGATGCTGGGGGCCGGCTAATCCAGGATACCCGCGAGCCTATGCAGGGTCAGGGTCCACCGACCGTCTGAGCTGCTTACCCCCCACCCCCATCCCCATCCCCACCCCGTCTGCCTGTCCCACTCGGGCCACGAGCCCCCACCTCGCTGCTGAACGCGCTGCACGGTGACTTTACCTTGCCTGGGGTGGAAGTGAACTTCCCAAGACCTGGTAATGAAGAGCGAGAGCTGGTACAGCAGCCCCGTCAGCCACTTGGCCACCCGCATGGTTCCACCCGGGGGAGCCCAACCCGGGAGGCCAACCCGAGCCAGCCGGCTTCCCCCGCGCTCCGCTGCCTCTCCTCTCGCTCGCCCGCCGCTCTCCGCGCCGGCCGCCGCGGCGCCTCAGCAGCCTCCGGAGCAGCAGCCCCAGCCCCGAGCCGGCCCGTCTCGCCCCAGCGCCAGCCTCCGCTCCCCGAGCCGCTGCTTCATCGCACTACAGCCCCGCAGCCCCGCGATCGCTCTCGGCAGCCTCACTCCCCTTCCTACGCCAGCACCGCCCTCAGCAGCCCGCTCCTGAGGTCCAGCTCTGCGCGAGGAAGCCTCTCCACCCAGCAGGAACGGTGCCAATATAGCCACCCCGGGCCGGGCCAGAGCGGGTAGGGCCCGCCCCCAGGGACAGGGCCCGGCCAATCAGCCGGAGGCGAGGCGCTAGCTCGCCCTGCAGCGTGCAGCCCGGCCCCCGCCCCCCAGCCCTCCACCGCACTCATGGTGCGGTCCCCACGGGCGCCGGCTGTGGGCGTGCAACGTGGTGAGTGGCCCGAGGCCCAGCTGGACACCACCCCTGTACCTGTAAAACCCGGGATTGATACAAGCTGCGAGGCCCAGGTCCGGATGATAGGGGATGGGTGTGTGAGGTTCTCAGTTCTTATAATGAAATGACAAGCATCAGATGGAACGTTTCTGTGATTTATGTCTCAAGGTAATTGAAGACTTCTCACACAAGATCAAATAAGCGTCAGCGGGAAGTTCTTGTAGGCAGAGGATGCTACCAATGAAGTTAAATCTCCCAGGGCCCCCGTGTGTGCTAGGATTTGAGTGTTCTGAGTGCAAAAGTGAAGCTGAGGTCGCCATCGTCAAACACTTCTGAGTGAGAATTTCTGGAAATTCTCTAAAGAAATTCGAGAAGAAAAGGATTTCAGTCTCCAAAGTCCCAGTAACTCATCGTGATTTTGTACTTCTAATATTCATAGCTTGTACTTAGTGGATATATAAGTTAATATTAAAATTATGTAAATGTCAAGCCCCACCACACTTGAATCTGCCCCTACCTGTGGGTTATTATTTTATGAGCTTTTCTGCTGATAGTTTCACTTTTTTTACTGATAACATTTTCTTCGTTTGTAATATCTAAATGAGCTCCCATATCCATAATTATCTTCCTAAACAATTATTGTAGCTCTAAATCCTGCAGTGTCACCAGGTTGGATGTATCTCAGTGGCAGCAGAAAGCAATCATCATTTCAGAACTACCTTCTCATTTCCCATATATGCCTGTTTGATTTACAGGTTCCGCAATTGCTTCTATTACCAATATGAAAGCATAAGAGGATGGAGTAGTCAGATTGTCTTGAAATCCAACCAAGGAAGAGAAAGAGTATGAGAGGACAAGTAAAGGAATACAAGGGTAAATCTTCACAAACACCAAAGAATACACTTCAGGTTAGTTCCTGGCTCTCCACCTCCTTTGAGCTCTGAACAATGAAATTTCTGTTTGCTTTGAATGGACCTCTCACGGCATGCCTCTTTACATTTAATATCATACACTTGTTCCATCTGTTGTTCACCACAAATGTAGAACAGTCCTCTTCAGGGGAGTTTCATCTTACCTTTGCCGAGGACATTGTCCAGCCTGGTGATGGTAATTCTCAATCGATTTCTTCTTTTGCACCCCTTCCTCACAAGTGTCATTTCATTCACCACAGAATTACAGACTGCTAGTGGTGTTTTTCTAAGTTAAGCATACTGTTGCTCTAAACAAAACAAAAGCGGGCTTTACCCACACCTGTCCATTTAGTGACTACTTTGAGTACATTATAATCTACAGTCATTTTAATTACATCGTGGCTCTGAATGCATCTTATATTAGGAACGATACCTTTGCACATGCACATAACAAAGTAGAACTGCACCTTTTTAATTGGCTATCTGACTGCTGGCTGTAGGCAAAATAGACATGTCATTTCCATCACTGCATGTTTGTCACTCAATGGAGTATTTTGTTTCAACCTGCTCTATTTGTAAACAGTGTTCTAAGAATAGAGCTGCTTTTTCTTTTTTCTTTTTTTTTAGTGGAAGAATGTATGGGATGTGTATTCATAGTATTTACAATGTTCAGTAAACATTATTTCTCTCATTTAATAGAAAATAAATGTTACATTTCATATAGTATCTAAGTAGCTAAGCTGAATTTCCACAAATCCTTTTTGACTCCAAGGACTTTTCACTATATTAGATTATAACTATTAGGAAATTTATATTGTTTGTCTCCTTTTCTTCTTCCCTGCTAACAAAATGTCACCAATAAACTAATATATGCCACTTAAATCAAGCAATTTCCTCAAATGGATAATTGTAGCTACCACTTATGAAATTTCATTGACAGACTAGGCACTATACCAGGACTTTAGAAAGAAAGGTTAGCCCATTTAATTTGCATATCCCCCCCATAATACTCAGACAAATTAATTAATTTACTCAGATCACGTATCAAATTAGACGAAAATCTCTTTGGTCTTAAATTCTGTACTTTTAAAGAAAAGATTGTGCTCTTCATACCAGTTTAAATTCTGATGCAGCATTGTTTAACCAGAAAATGGAAGCCATAGTTATATCAAATATAATTTTGTTTGATATAACTAGTTTTGCAATTTTAATTCTATCATCCACAATTTACCTGAACTCTATTAGCCTACATTATCAATTGTAAAATGAAAGTAGTAACAGCAATCTCATACAATTGTTAAGGTGATTGAAAGATTAAAAAAACAGGCAACATACTTGGCATAATTCTGTGTGCTCTATTTATGTTCATAATCATTACAATTTTTATTACATTGCAATATGGGACTGGATGTTCATACCAAAAAGAACAATTATTTGGATGCAGACTACTAGTATTAGTAGCTAAGAGGTAGAATGAGCAACCTTCTTTGTAAATCTGAGACTGGGGAGTTTCCTAAGATGCAAGACTTTCAGTGCTGAAACTTGGGAAGTCCTGAGCAAACGGTGATAAATTGGTTGCCCAAGTTCAGGGTTTCTCTAATAAGACATTATTGCCTTCTAGAACTAGATGATTCTTTGGGGGAAGGAGGGATGCCCTGTACATTGTAGAATGTTTAGCAACATCTCTGTCCTCTACTCACTTAATGTCAGTAGCACCCCACCCTTATCATGACAACACAAAGCATTTCCAGATGTCAAATGTCCCCTGGGAGCAAAATTGGCCCAAGATGAGACCCATTGACCTAATGGGGGGAGAGAATTGGGAATCGGTAAATACACAGAACTGTGTTTGGCAGGAGACTTCATAGATACTGTTCCACTCTTAATTATAAATGTCCAATTGCTTAGTAGATATACTATATATTGTAGCAGGTGTGGAAAATTATCCATCATAGTAAATCAAAATAGTACAAGCTGTAGTCATAGTGTTAATAAATTTAAAATTTCAAAGCATTGCTGTTTCCTAGTATGCAGGGAAAAATCAAACTCCTCTGCCCAATCACTTTATTACACTTTGTTCTAATTGTCTATTTACTTGTCTGCATTCAACACCAGATTATAAGGGTCGTGTGAAGAAGAACTATAGACAACCAGTTTAAGGCAGTATCTCAAGCACCAAATGCTGTGCCCCTATTGAATACAAATAAACTGTTCACTGAATAAATAATTACTAATATTGTAATTTATATAGCCAAGAGTAATAAGGCAAATTGCAAGCCAATTTTACCATCTCTGTCTTTTAATTAAGATATTCATACCATTTACATTTTTTTAAGATTTATTTTATTGTTTTTCACAGAGACATAGAGTGAAGGGGGAGGGCCCAGAGCAGTCTCCATAGTTGTGCATTATCAGTTTCTGGCTTGGTTTTGTTCCACACAGGTGAGCAGGGGCCACACAGGGCAGGAACTGGGCTAGAGGGCTCCCACATGGGAGGTCTACTCCAGTTCAGCATATGGGTCCACACAGGCTGGGGCTGGCATTCGATCCTTGGTTTCTGGGGCTGCAAAGTGAGAGCTTAACCCACTGAGCCATCCCAGCTTTCCTGCATTTATATATATTCAAGTCTATTTATCTTGCTATTTCTGTCATTTTGTTTCTTTTTTTTTTTTTTTTCTTTTCCTGCTTTCTTTTAGATTAACTGAATGGGTTTTATCATTCTATTTATCTTCTTTTTTACTTACAACTCTTTCTTTTGTTTTTTAAGTGGTTACTCTAGGATTTATAGTATACTTTTTTTAACTTAACTCTACCTTCAAGTGATAGTGTGCCAATTCAGTTTCTTCCCCCCCAAACTTTGTGCTGTTGTAAGCATACATTTAACTTTTGGATATGTCATAAATCCCAGATTGCATTGTTGTTATTTTTATTTAAACGGTTATTTCCCTATATTAACATTTTTCTTCTGCTTACAAGGTTTCCTTTAACATTGCTTATGATATAGGTTAGTTGATGGTGAGTTCCTTCAACTTTTGTATGTTTTTTAAAGTCTTTATTTGATGTTTATACCTTTATTTTTGAAACTTTTTTTTTTTTTTTGTTTATAGAATT
>PVKE010012570.1:0-38084 GCA_004027555.1 Craseonycteris thonglongyai
TTTATTTGTGCTTTTACTTCCCTTGCCAATGAGGTCAGATTCATAAAGTCCTCCCTGAATCCCAGGTCCATAAGTTTAGTGCCAATGTTTTCTTCTATGCAATTTATTGTTTCCTTTCTTATTTGGAGGTCTTTAATCCATTTTGAGTTAATTTTGGTATATGGTGAGAGATCGCAGTTCACCTTCAGCCTTTTGCATGGAGACAAAATATTTAATACGGAAAAAAAGCAGGAAACTATCTAACTGTTACCAACCAATGTCACCCCAATAAATTTAACAATAAAAAATAAAGAAAGAAAAAAAGCAAACAATGACAAAATGGGTCATTTGGGTGCCTAAAACAGAAGAGATCATCCCCAAATCATTTATTCAAATATTGTTTCCTTCATGCCCAGCAGGATGCTAGAAACAGGACTGGATAGACACAGTCCTTGTACAATGGCGCTTATAATATAGAGGAAGAAATAGATTTTCTTTTCTTTTTAGAAATAAAAAGCCTGTAATATTATTGCAAGCTATAAAAATACCACACAATAGACAAGGAGTTGAAATAATAATAGGGCCTCTTTTAGGTAGGGAGGTCAGGAAAGGCTCTTCTGAAAAGATGACATTCAGTTTATTCTACGGAAGGGAAAGCTCTGGTGATATGAAGAGCGAGATGAGAATGACCAGATAGAGGGGACGGTGTATTCTAAGGCCCAGAAGTGGGAAAGAACATGGCATGGTTGAGACCAACATGGCTGGAGCATAGTGGGTCAGGGAGAGAGTAGTGTGATGTGAAATGGGAGGACCCTGTAGGACATTGTAAGGGGTTTGCATTTTATTCTTAGCACAGTAGAAAGTCATTCAAAGAGTAGAAAGTCATTCAAAGAGCTTAACCAGAGGGGAGACATATGACATGTTTTTAGATTAGTTCAGCCTGGATGTAGAGAATGGATAGAAAGGAGTAAGGCTGGACATGGAGAAAGCAACTGGGAGACTATGCCCATACTTGAGATGGTGGCTCCTAGACTAGGTGATGGTGGTGGCAATGGAAAGAAGAGGGCAGAATTGAGATACAGGCTGGAGATAAACTCACTGGGACTTGTTGACAGATTTTGATGGAAAGGGTAGGGGTGGAGCAGTGTGAGTAGGGTCTGGAAAGAAAGGAATGAAGTTCCTGGCCAGTCATCTCATTCCAAATATGAACTGTAGATTCCTTAAAACAGTCTACCAGGTCCTATCTAATTGGCCCAGTCAACTCCCTGACATCTACTCTTCTCATTGTTTACACTAGCCATTTACCAACAGGCTCACTGCTGTTCTTCAAACCCACCAGGCACTTGTTACTTCCTCTATCTCCTTGCAGAATCACCTCAGTGAAGCCTTCCCCTGGCCACCCTCCAAAATTTAAGCTTCCCCATCTCACCATTTCATAACTTCCTTTCCTGCTTTATTTTTTCTCCTTGGCTTTAACTCATCATACACTTTACCCATTTAATTTATGATCTGCATCCCTCGATAGAAAGGAAATTCCACAAGGGCAGAGATTTTTGCCTATTGTTATATTTTACCTCCCTAACACCTAGAACAGTGCTTGGTGTGTAGTCAGCACCAATAAATATTTGTTGAATGAGATTTAATGTATGCTTGGATTAAAGAAGGCAGTAAAACCTGGGTCTCCTTCATATGGACACATAATATAAAGGGATTAAATATTTTACGGGTACAAAAATAGTCTCCAAAATATCTTTCATCAAATCCACCTTTGAGAGTCTGCTATCTGGTAGGCATTGTCCTCAATGAGAGGGACAAAGTGAATGAACCTGACAAAGTTCCTGCTTACCACTAGGGGAGACCAACAGGAAACAATTACAGAAATAAGTGCTTAATTATAATTGATTATGTGCCTGGAAGAGAAGTATGAGGTGATATGAGAGTATGTATTAGGGGGATCTACCCTAATCTGGGATATCAAAAGCTTCCTTGAGGAAGTAAATTATAAGTTAGGACCTAAAACCTGAGTTGGAGTTGGCTAGGCAAAGGAGAGTGGGGAGGAAAGTGTTAGGCAGAGCTAACAACACGCGTGGAGACCCTGAGGAGGAATCAACAAAAAATCACAAATAGGAGTTAAGAATTTAAGGCATAATACCTAATATAATGATCTTTCAACTGAGGGCTTAAATCACCTGGACTGTCAGTTACATCAAGGTGAAGGTCAGACATTCTACATTTCTGTGAATTTCCCTGCTTCTTCATAACAATCTCAAATGTACATTGATTACATAATAATAGCTCCATAAGCTGTTTAACATCTCTTGCATTTCAAAAATAAATTTACAAGTTTTTAAGTTTTCCTATGTTTAGATTTCATTGCTATGTAAACATACAAGTTCTTAGGGTTGAGGGCTGAGAGCTTCTTCTGACAAGTTACTTAGTTGTGGGCAAGTGGGATGCAACCTGTGGCCCAGAGTTCAGGCTTCTCTGAAGTTGCTAGCATTAATGCCAGAGGTGGGGGCTGTGGAGGTGGTAGGGCCCTAATGAGCAGAGCACTGCTCCTTCCTTTAGATTTCCTTGCTGCAGTGGACTCCTGGTTCAAGGTCTTGCTGCCCAAGATATATCCATGGCTCTACCACAATGGGGGCAACATCATTAGCATTCAGGTACAAGTGGGAAGTTGACTGGGCAAAGGGAAGGAGGGGACTTTGACCTTCTCCAACTCATAGCTGAGCGCCTTTTCCTTTCCCCTGGCAGGTTGAAAATGAATATGGTAGCTACAGGGCCTGTGACTTCAGCTACATGAGGCACCTGGCTGGGCTCTTTCGTGCATTACTAGGAGACGAGATCTTGCTCTTCACTACAGATGGGCCTGAAGGACTCAAATGTGGTTCCCTCGAGGGACTCTATACCACTGTAGATTTTGGCCCAGGTCTCCTGAGCAAGGGTTAGGAGTAGAGTCTGGGGAAGGGGCAACTCTTCTGTGATGTTTATCTTTCACCTTTGTCTCCTTTCTGCAGCCGACAACATGACCAGAATCTTTGCCCTGCAAAGGAAGTATGAACCTCACGGGCCTTTGGTGAGGAGTCAGAGGAGAGGGCAGTCAGTACAAGAATCAGGGGACTGATTCTTGGGACTGGGTCAAGGTCAATTACCATTTCGCTCACAGCTCCTTTTTCTTCACATTCTAGGTGAACTCTGAGTACTACACAGGCTGGCTGGATTACTGGGGCCAGAAACACTCCACGCGGTCCATTCCGTCTGTAACCAAAGTACTAAAGAACATGTTGAAGTTGGGAGCCAGTGTGAACATGTAACTGGAGGCATGGGGTCACATGAGACTGTAACTGGGTGTTGGGTTTGAAAGTTAAGATTCAGTGGGTCAGCTTCTATCTTTCCCCTAACCCTCCTCCACTTCAGGTACATGTTCCATGGAGGTACCAACTTTGGATACTGGAATGGTGAGTCCAGATGATCTCTGGGACCAAAGCAGGGATGTAGCAAGGAATTAGATTCTGAGGGCTGGGTGGATTACATCTGAAAGCTGGATATGGCCACCACTGTCCCCCCCTGATGGCAAAATCCTCTGCATGAATTTCTTTGCATAGTGTCTATCATCTGAAAGATATATTAATTAAATTGGTTCTACCCCAGGTGCTGATGAGAAGGGACGCTTCCTTCCAATTACTACCAGTTATGACTACGATGCACCAATATCTGAAGCAGGGGACCCCACACCTAAGCTTTTTGCTCTTCGAAATGTCATCAGCCAGGTGCTCTACCACTTCATTAGGTGCCAAAGGCTTTTATTAATTTAGGGGAAGTGCCTAAATTGTTTGTAAAGGTATCCCAGAAGCCAGTGGTGGCTGTCTGGACCAGAAAGCCCTCATGAGCATCCCATGAAAGTATTTCCCACCCACCCAAATAGGACCACTTGTGGAGATAAACACAAGTATGTGCAAAATTACAGGATCTTCATGACTGCTGAAGCCTTTCCCTGACAGATTAAGACCTTGTACTGGGGTCTTGGAATGGGGTTGTGTGGTTTTCGTATGGTTCCTGAGAGAATTTGGGCTCAGTTCCAGGAAATTCCCTTGGGACCTTTACCTCCTCCCAGCCCCAAGATGATGCTTGGACCTTTGACCCTACACCTGGTAAGCACCTCGCCACTTTTTCTGATTCTACCCTATTCTTTAAATTGTCCTCTATTCTGAAACTTCCCTTTTATTCTGATACTTTCCCCTTATTTTAACAGGATGGAAATGTGCTGGATTTCCTGTATCTCCTGTGCCCTGAAGGGCCCATTCATTCAATTTTGCCAATGACCTTTGAGGCTGTCAAGCAGGTAAGCAACCTTCCTCAATGGTTATAGCCAAAGGTTCCCTAAGTTCCACCCACATCTTCCCCACAGTATCATTTTTTATCACTTCATCTTAAGTACTTATTCTTCTATTCCTAGAGCCATGGCTTTATGTTGTATCGGACCTATCTAACCCATACTGTTCTTGAACCAACACAATTCTGGGTGCCGAACAACGGAGTCCATGACCGTGCCTATGTGATGGTCGATGGGGTAAGAAACTAATTCCAAGCTACCTTGAGTCTGTTTCTTCCCCTCCCAAGTGCCCTTTAGCCTTCAGTTCCTCATATCTGCCTTTCCCACTGCCTGCCCACATTTGTAGGCGGTCCAGGGATAAGCTGGGATGAGGAAGAGTTTAAGGGTAAGGTTCCAGAACAAATGGATAACTGACAGATAGGTTATATTCTCTTTACCCTCCAAATAAGTGTCCTAATGTGACTTCCTGGTTAGTGGCCAGGGTTAGATGCTGAGCCCTTCCTCTCATAGATCCTCTTATCCACAGGTATTTCAGGGCATTTTGGAAAGGAACATGAAACACAAACTATTTCTGATGGCAAAAGTAGGGGCCAAACTGGATATCTTGCTGGAGAATATGGGAAGGCTCAGTTTTGGGTCTAACCACAGTGACTTCAAGGTGAGCTAACTTTGCCCACTCCTTGCACCCATATTCTTATTGACCAAACTCTCTTGGAAAGACAGGAGCCTGATGGTAAGTAAGCAAGGGCCATGTCCTTAGGAGGTAGGCAGCAAAGTAGTGTCTCATGGACAATTGCATCTCGGTTTGATTGGGGACAGTTTGGCCTTAAAAGCTTATTGAATGAATTTTCGTTTGCCTTCTTCACAGGGCCTATTAGAGCCACCAATTCTGGGACAAATAGTCCTTACCCAGTGGCTGATGTTCCCTCTGAAAGTTGATAAGCTTGTAAAGTGGTGGTTTCCCCTCCAATTGCCAAAAAATTCACATCCTCAAACTCCCTCCGGCCCCACCTTCTACTCCACAACGTTTCCAATTCTAGACTCAGGCGGGGACACATTTCTCTTTCTACCTGGATGGACCAAGGTATTGTTGACAGTGGAGGTTGGGTTGGGGATGATGAGGGGTGATAGGACACTCATGGAAAAAGGAGGAACAAATTATTCCTCTGATTAGAAGCCCAAAGGGGATGATTTACCTCCTTGAGAGCTGACCATTTTGTTCTCCTCTCTCCTTCCTCCTCAGGGCCAAGTCTGGATCAATGGGTTTAACTTGGGCCGGTACTGGACAAAGCGGGGTCCACAACAGACCCTCTACGTCCCAAGACCCCTGCTGTTTCCTGAGGGAGCTCTCAACAAAATCACATTGCTGGAGCTAGAAAATGTGCCTCTCCAGCCCCAAATCCAATTTCTGGATAGTCCTATCCTCAATGGCACCTTACACGAGACATACTTCTATTCCCTCTCAGAAAGTGCCTCTGAACCAATGGACTTGAGTGGACACTGAAAGAAAGGTAACCCTTGGACCTGGGACATGGAGTGGGCAGGGTCCCTTGGTGCTGGCCACAGTGACCATAAGGAACCAAAGGCCACAAGGCCTGAATGTAAGTACAAGTGCAGTTTCCCTGCCAAACTTTATTGTGATTAAAATGCCGGAGACAGGACAAGCTTCATACACTTTTGTGGTCCTATGTTTGCCCTGGTTCCTCAATGTCCCTCATGCTAATCTTCCAAATACTCCAATTTCATGGGGAAGAAGAAATGTAGGGCCAGTGTGAATGTGCCCTCTCAGGGGCCAGAGTTGGCCCCAGGTAGAGCGATAAAAGATCAGGAGGGCTTCCCTGCCCGACAGCGATGATCCTGGAGGCAGCGTGTGGAGCAGAAAGAGAAGTCAAGGTAATGAAAGGGAATGAGGCCTTGGAGGGATGTTCCACAACTCCAGCAGCGTCTAAAGAAGAAGAAAAATGAATGGACAGGTAACCCAGAAACTTTCCAATCCAAGTTCTCCCTGTCCCTCTTGTCATGTCCATTTCCATTCCAAAGGTTCACAGAACTTCTCAGACCTCCTCAGCAGCCTTTCTGTGTAAGCACTCGGTCTACTGGCCCAGACATATGGTCTACCCATTACTCCTGTCCCGCTCCACGTACTGAGCATTGACGATTGCAGAGTCAGGAATCTGAGGGTTAGGGGCTCCCAGCTGGGCAGCTAGTCGTCGCTCTGCAGCCAGGGCTCTCTGAGGGGAAGAGAAGTAGTGTGACTGACAAGACCCTAGTGGTGGACAGGGTACCTGAGCAGTGACAGCTGAATGCTGGGAAGGGACTCGACCTCTAAAGAAGTCTCGCTGTGGAAGGGGAAACCTTTAGCCTCACCTTCTCTCTATCGCTGAGGGCGGCAAACCGCTGCTGCTCTTCTTGCTCCCTCTTCTCCTGCTCCCGCTGCTTCTGCTGCTGGTCCTCTCGTTGTCGCCGGGCTGCCTTCTGCTCCCTTTTTCGTGTAGCCTGCCGTGCCTCCATTTCCGATGTCAGTGGCCCTGGCACCTGGGAGATTTCCAGGAAGGTAAGGTCTATAAAACTATCCTTGGTCAAACTGTAAGAAAGTAGAAAGGCTCTATGAGGCCTTCTCACTCTGCTGCTACTTCCTTTTCCAGCTGACCTGAGCCTTGCTGTAATCATAAGCATCTGGATTCTTCCCCATGAACCTTCGGAATTCATTACGCGTTGATTTGTCAGCTGCAACAGTATATGGTGTCCGGGCCTGGGAGTCACTAGGTGTGAAAACCCAAAAATATGGGTTCAGTTTGCCTCCTGCATCTCTTAACACCAATTAACCAGACCAAGGGGGAATACTATCAAGTAGCCAGTGCCAACATTAGCCTTGAGATCATCCTCTCTATACCCTAAAGGGCTCATCATAGGGACTATTACTTACTGGATGGTGGGGTCAGCACCCGCCTCCAGTAGCAGGTGAACCACTGAGCCTCTTCCAGCCGCAGCTGCTGCATGCAGGAGGGTGAAGCCATGGGAGCCCAAGGGGGCACTGAGCAGAGACAGAACTTTAGGGTCTGTAGGGCCAGCAGCTAGCTGGAGTTTCAGCATCCCAACATCTCCAGCTCGGCAAGCAGCAAGAAGTACATCCCAGAGCTCCAACTGACCAGAGGCCTTGGCCTCATCCAGGAAAGGCTCCAATGGGGCTGACTGTGAGAAGGCCTCATCTGCTTGAGGTTGCTGGGGAAGAATCATATGTGCCCCAGCCTCCAGGTCTCGGCTTTGCTCCCTCTTATTCCTCTTTCTCCTCCTCCGCTTGGGCAATACCTCAAACTCACGAAGACTCAGGGTCTCCAATGTTGACTCTACTAGCTCCAACTCTACCTGGAAGCCATCTTCTCCCTCTGACCCTGAACCTAGGGGGAAAATATTGACATATTAGATCTACCTGAAGAATAAGCAGAGGGTGGAGGAAGGATGTGGGCTGCCCCAAATGCATAAGAATGTACATAAAGAGATAATCCAGATCATATTGAAAATAAATTGGGCATTTGTATTTTGTCACCCAAGATACAGTTGCACATCAAGAGCTGAACCCATTAGTATTACTGCAGAAATGAGGCTCTCAGCCCAGAGGAGGACAGACCCAGAAAGAGCTATACAGGGACGAGAGTCCCTAGACTCTTCCCATGAGCAGCCTTAGGATGGTGCACAATAGAGGAAAGCACAGAAGCAGCGACAGCTGTGCAGGCCAAGAGGCTGCAGCTAGGGAAACTGCCCTCAGCATCCAGTAAGACAGCTCAATTCTGTGAGATTCATGCAACACATATTCAAGCATCTACTTCATGCTTAGACTTCTCAGTACTAGGGGTTTATCAATGAACAAAAACAGTAACAGGAGGTTTCGGAAGGTCACCAAACATGTCTCAGTAATTGCTACCACATATCATCCCATATAAACAGATCTGTGTTTGTGTGAAGGTGTTTGCATTCTAGGAGGGCTTAACTATAAATAGGGAAGTCAGTGTAGGGGATTTGCCACTGCTTTCCTGGGTGGACACCCAGATAGAGATTTGAAAGTTGACAAATGGTGCTCAAACCTTCTTTGGGAGAGTCCTCATCCTGCCCCAGTGCCTCATGTTCATCACTGGGGACCTTTCTTTCTTCCTTGATAGCCGTCTTCCTCTCTCTCCTTTTCTTCCAGTGTGTCTGAGATGAGTCCAACCTGACTGTCTCCCGGGGGTCTTCTCCTGCCATAAAATAAAAGATGCTCAAGTTAAGAAGCCATCCCAGGTTTTTCTCGATGAAGATATGATTGGGCTGTATTCCAAGGGCTAGAAAATTGTCTGGATGCACAAATAAGTCCCCGAGGCTTGGGCGGGAAGGTCTAGGGAGTTGGGCTCAGGATCAGCTCACCGTGGACATGCAAGGTGGTCAACTTATGGAACACACGTTGTAGCTCTCCGAAGGTGGGTCTGCGGGTAGCGAGGGGGATAACCCAAAGTCGGGGATCCCCCCGTTGCAAGGGTGCCCCTTGGCCTCCGAAGAACAAGGACCGGCCAGAGCGGGGGGCACGCAGCAGTACTGTCCCAGCCTCCCCCAGCGCCTTAGCCCAGCTTGGCCCTGCCAGCAGGTCACGAACATCCTAGAGAAGAGAATAACTCAGCCCTGTGTATCTTCACTGGTTATTTTGAAATCTCCAACCAAAAAAATGGCCCATATGTATGGGGAATGAGAGGGAGAAGTTAACATAGATAGAGTAAGAAGACTTAAGATCCCTGGGGATCCATCCTATTCTACCTTTGTCTATCCAGAAGAGTGGAAGGATACAGGAGTTAACTGCTTACTGTACCATTTAATGAGGGGGAAACGTGCATTAGTGGCCCACCACAACTAGGATGCCTAGCTCACCTTATATAGTGTGGCTTCATTGTAACGCCTCAGGTTGGCTCCAGCAGAGCGAGAAGCCCCACCCCGAGCATCACGAAGTGCCTGGGCTGTGCCATGCTTGGCCCGTACTGTGTAGCGGTGAAAGGTTTTATGTGTCACCACTTCTCTTCTGTAGATGACATAGACTCAGTAATGGAAACCTGGTACTCCTAGGTGAACAGGATCCAAGCCATCCTCACCCCATGCAGCATGCTCTCACCCTTGGAAAATGGCACCAGCAAAGTGCCCAGCTGCAGCCATGAGCACTACGCAGCATTTAGGACCTCCACTCTGCAGGTTCTGTAGCAGCAGCTGTGGTTCTTCTGGGAGCGCCTGGACAACAGAGGAGCAGCACAGACATATCTGTTACATTCCTTGAGAGTAGGAAACCAGGTGTCAGTGTTAAGTGTTTCACATGAATTCTCATTTAACACGGCCACCCTGAGGCTTTCTCCACTTTACAAATGAGGAAATGGGAGGCCTACATAAGTGGTCAAGATCAAGTGAGAAAACCACAATTCAAACCTAGATTGGTCTGCTTTCAAACTTAATCCCATTACATTTGATCCTTTCAAGATTCAGGCTAGTTCAGTCTAAGACTGCTGTCAAGCATGAGATCCACACCCCAAAGGAAGAAAGGAAAGGAAGAATTGGTCCAGGGCAAAGGGGAAATCTAGGTGGGATGTGCAAAAGACTGGATTTGACCACACAACTGGTGAAGTCACTTGCCTGGCGAGGACCTAGGACACAGCGATAGGCATACAGAAACTGGCCCTGGGCATTTTGGAAAAGAACCCGGGAGTGGGAGCCTCGGGGTTGGTCAGGCTTCTCAAACTCAGCCCTCCTTTCATCCAGCATCTGCAGGTCCTCCTCACTCGCTGAGTCTGAGTCTTCTGATCCTGAGATGCTGGAAAGGTCTCCTAAGAACAACATGAGATACACAATTTGGTGCCCCCTCTTTGACCTTTCCTGGAGTTCCTAAACTAGGGCCACCCACCATCCCCATGTCTGACTCCCACACAGGTTTCCCACCAATCCTCACCTGTGGAGCTCTGCTTTTCAAAGTCCAGGACAGACAGGAGAGGCTTGTCCTTGAGACGCTGCTTTAGGTTAAATCGATGCCAGTCAAGCTTATAATGCTCCCTCTGGTAGGAGGCAATGTGGGAGGCAGAATGTGGAAATGTGCTCTAGCCTGGCTTTTTATGGTACCCAACACCAGTAACAGAACTCCAGGAAGTATGACTGGGTAACACCAACTGCCTTAGTCACAACATGGATCTTTATTAATTAAAGACAAACCAGAGGTCTACCTCTCATCACCCACCATTATCCTTTTGCTTCCACCATTTAGTTATGCAACTGGCCTTTTACCTGTTCCTGGTGGTTCTGGAAGGTCTGGTCACAGGTTGAACAAAATAACTTCCCTGAAATATTCACAGGACCCTGGAGTGGTTTTCTTTCTGGGCTTGCTCTCTCCCCTGAACCTAAATAAGGGGAGGGTAATTAAAGGTGGACAGGGAGCCAAAATCCCATTACCTGGAATTATATTCAGTGTTTGATATAAAAAACAGAGGAGGATACAAAAGAAAGAGATGTTGTATCCTGTGTTCAATGAATTTACAGTCTAGTGATGATGAAATAAATGGCACAGTAATCACTTTATACAATAAATATGCTTCTGAAAAGATGTAGGTAAAATGACTAGAAGGCAAACATTGTATTTAAATTAACCAAAGGGATTTAGAGGAATCTTACAGAAAATATATTTTGGTAAGGTTAAAATTATTTTTCACTGTGCAAAAACTACTTACCAAATGCCAGATTTTTAGCTTACATTTCCAATTAGTTATAGCTTGGTTTTTTTTTTTAAAAAAAGGTTCAAGAAAAACATAGCCAGAGACAAACTAAAGTTGTACAAAGCCAAATAATAAATGGGTTTATATTCAGCAACAAGTAATAATTTGATTGGAATCTAGTTAAATTTGGACTGTATTTAGGAATTTTGAAAAATAAATCTAGGAATATTGAAGTGATTTTACCATAAATTTGGATTATATTTAGGAATTTTGAAAAAACATCTAGGAATTTTGAAGTGTTTTTGCTCGCGGTAGTATTAATGTCAGGAGACATGAGCAATGGCAAGAAACTTGTTGGAGGCAATTCAGGGGCCTGTGCTAGAAACATCCCAGAGATTGAGTGAATTTAGGATACATTTTATCCTGTGGAAAGAGTTGTAATCAAGGGTTCCTAAGCTGGGGAATACCAATTAAGAATGTTCTCTCTGGAGGAGCAATAAACTCCACAAAGTCCTGTCATGCTCTTTGTGAGCCTCCCCAAATCTTCCCCGATACCTGGGCAGGAAGTCCACAGAGCCTGGGCCACAGTGTCTCCGGGAAGGTGGCTCACCAGGCTTAGGCCCCCAAGGACCGGCGCATCCGCGTGGAGATCAAACAGGGAGACCAGCGCAGGAGCCTGGGACGCAGCCGGAGCCGGCGACATGTCTGAGCAGAAAGAGGGGAAGAAACAGAGCTCCCCAAAACAAGATCCACTTACTGCGTCCCCGGCCTGCCTGACTTGGTCTGCCCGGCACCGCGAGGCACCTCAGCCTGGTACCAGAGTCAGCTTTAGGGTTATACGTGACGTCAGCACGCTTTCTCAAAGCCCCAACCTCGGACCACAGCAAGAGTGAAATTGGGGAGCAGCCAGCTCTCAAATCGAGTCCAGCAGTTAAAATCACTCAGGTTCCCTAACCAGCCGCTCTCCGTCACCCGTGTGAGGAGCTCCAGCAATGATAAAACGCCGTGGATTCCTCCCCACCCTCAGAAGCTGAACTACACACAGGTCTCCAGAGATAAGCCGCACGCACGTCAGACCGCAGGTCCAAACCCGCATTTCTGCGAGACAGCTCGTCACTACGGAGCAGCGAGAAGGACAAACGGCCTCGCCCGCACCTGAGCCCCGCCCCACATGGAGTCCTATTGGTCTTCTGACGGCTTAAGACCCACCTCGGGCTTTTAGTCCCGCCCTCAAAGCCGGGAATTGGTCGTGTGGCTCCACCTCCCATGCTTATTGGTTAGGCTGGCTCCGGTGACAGTGAGTGACAAACACCGGGCCTAGCGCTTTGGGTCTCGCCGAGCCCAACTGAGCGGTCTGAGCCCCAGGAATCACCCAGATCACGTCCTGAGGTGAAACGCGAGACCGGGTACGGCTATCTCGGGGCACGGCCTGGGCCTGGCCAAGGGTGCCCGTGGAGGCCTAAGTGCGCTTGCGGCGGGTAACGGGGGAAGGGGCGCCGCGGGCGGGGCGGATGCGCGCAGCCGAAATGTTTTGATAGCGGGGGCGCGCGGGCGGAGGGGCGCGCGGACGTCGGGGCCGCGCGCGAGGTTGTCCGCTGTTGGGAGCCGAGCCCTTGGCCCGGGTCGGGGACCCTGCGGCCCGCTGGGCTCGGGTCCAAGCGGCTGGGTGTGGGGAGACAAACAAGCCCACCTGGGGTATCTGCTGTCGGACTGGCTCCATTCCTCCAACAACCGCGAGAACCCCTGAGCCCAGGCCCGGGCGGCGGGGGCACCATGGGCCCTGCGTCCATAGTGCCCTAGTGAGTGGTGAGTTCTTGAGAGCTTGGTCAGCTCCTTTGGATCCAGGGCTCTCACTAACCCAGGGAATCCCACTGGGGCCAGGCTGGACCGTGCTCCCTGGCCCCAGGGTCAGCACTGACTGGGTGAGTGCCACCTAGACCATGCCTGGCTCCTGGTACCTAGGAAACACAGAATTCGCATGGGATCTGGGTCTACACTGACCCAGTCAGGACTTCCCATCCAGAGCTATCAATGCCTGCCTGCTGGGCTTTCCGTGCTAAGGAAGCAGGGAAAGGGATTGACCAGAAAGGTACTCTTCAGTAAAGATTCTCTTCTTGGGTTTTGGGTTTGGGTCTTTGTGGACCCTGAGCAGCCTAATTTCTGAGGCTGAGGTGGAGCAATGGAAAAACAGTCCAGAGGGGCCTCCCGACCTCAGGCCTGTACTGGCTCAGTCCTCACTGTTTCAATAGCCACTTTTCAGGATCCTGCAGTTGAATGAGGGGCCCTGTATAGTGCTACCAGGGGAGCTGCCTGGAGCCCTAGGCTGGAATGGTTCCCTTCCCACCGCTGCCTCCCTGTCCCATGCTTGGCCTCCTCTCCTGGAGCCCTAGGCTGGAATGGTTCCCTTCCCACTGCTGCCTCCCTGTCCCATGCTTGGCCTCCTCTCCTGGAGCCCTAGGCTGGAATGGTTCCCTTCCCACCGCTGCCTCCCTGTCCCATACTTGGCCTCCTCTGGGTGGGGGCTGCGGGGTGGAGGGTGGGAGGGTTGGGTTTCTTTCTGTCCCCACTCCCCACTTTCTGGGGCCTGACACCTCCTCCTCCAGCAGCTGCAGAGCCAGAGCATCAGGACTGGAGTGGAGCAAACACTGTCCATGGAGCTGGTAAGGCCATGTGCTTGTTTCAAACCTTTGTTTACAAAATGCTTCCAAACTGCTAGTCTCTGGGGAGACCAGGGTTTCTCCAGGAGATCAGGGGGAGGGCCCCTTCTCTCCACTGAACAGAAAATGAAACAGCTCTAGTGGAGCAGTCTGGCGTCAGGCCAGCGAGGCCTCAGTAGACACTTAGTAAAGGCTCTAGGAATGGCTGACTTTATTGGTCAGTTAAGGTCTCTGAGGCCCTTCCTCCTCCTCCTCTGCCTTTGAGCCAAGAAGACTGGTAGTAGATACAAGCCCAAGGATCCTCTCTCATCCCTGGTCTAGTGGGCAGGGTAGCAGACAAGCTGCATGGCTGGGGGGCTAACCCTGAGTCTCTTCTTCATCACTGGCAGGTGGATAAGGTGGACAGGGGGTGGTGGTGATGGCGCAGTTTGACACTGAATACCAGCGCCTAGAGGCTTCCTACAGTGATTCACCCCCAGGGGAAGAGGACCCGTTGGTGCACGTCCCTGAGGGGAGCAAGTGTGAGTTCTTGGCCATGACAGCCAGAGCTGGGGCATGGGGGAGTTGGAGGAGGGACACTGAGGGAGCAGGGGGCTTACATTCCTTCAGGGCTCTGACATCTCTGCTCCTATGCCCACAGCACCTTGGCACCACATTGAAAACCTTGACCTCTTCTTCTCTCGAATATCCTTTGTGTCTCTGTGTTGGATCTGTGGGACCTTTAGCTCTTCTCTAAGCCAGCCTCCTAACAGGAACTTGGGGTGGGTTTATCCCCTGGAAGGAAGATGGAACTCCTCCTGAGGCTGAAAGAGGCTGGGAAATAATGATTGTTCTAAGTAACGCTACCCCTCATTTACCAAGAACTCCTGCTTTCCACTTTGTGGTGTTAATTTATAAGGAAGCTCCAAGGGTAATCCTCCTTTTTGATGAGATGCTAATAACCATAATAAGTAATGTCTTTTGACTCATTCTGTGTCAGCTGTATTTTTTTACATGCATTATCTTACCAAGGTTGTTCAGCCTGTGGCCCGTGGGCCGCATGTGGCCCAGGAGTGCTTTGAATGCGGCCCAACAGAGATTGGTTAACTTCCTTAAAACATTATGATTTATTTTTTACCTTTTTTTTTTTTTTCTAAGCTCATCAGCTATCATTAGTATTAGTGTATTTTATGTGTGGCCCAAGACAATTCTTCCATTGTGGCCCAGGGAAGCCAAAATTTGGACACTCCTGTCTTAGACCTAATAATCCCATCAGACAGATTCTATATTTCCCAATATACCATTGCAGACACAAGCTTAGAGAGGTTAAGTCTCTTGGCCAAAGTCATATGGCTAGAAAGTCATAGGACTTAAACTCAGGTATGTGACATGAAAGTGCTCTTAATTGCTATCTCTACCAACCACTTTTTCTTAAGAACTACACGTTTATAATCTACACCAGAAGAATGGCTTCACTTGTATGCTCATCGGGGAGATCTTTGAGCTCATGTAAGTATAAAAAGGGATGGACTATTTGGTGAAGGAATACATCTCAGCCTTTCCTCTCCTTGAGCTCACCTCTGGCCCTACCTGCCAATTCAGCTCGGTCCTATTTTAAAAATTCTACAAACCTTTGTAGTTTCAGGAATGGGTGTAGCGCCAATATTTACTGCCTTTCTTCTTCTTTTTAAAAATCTCTTATAAAAAGTAAAGCTTTCCAAGTCCTACCTTTTCCACAAAGAGAACCCAGTCTGGATCATTTCATCAGTGCTCCCGTGGAATGGGCATGGTTTTGTCAGAGATGCTAGCCACGTGCTTGAGAAAGTGTCTCTGTTCTGCCTTGGCTGCTCCTTAGACCTGCTGCTGGGCAGAGAGCCTTCTAAGAGGAAGGAGCCATATGACCTTACCAAAGGCAAAGGGGTTGGAAAACTCTCCCTCAATAAGAAAAGAGTTCATTCAACTCCTCAAAGGGCTCCTAACTACCATCCCTATAGGAAATGGGGGAATGGGGACCAGAAAAAACAATCATAAGACTTTTGAAGAGTCCAGTAAGCTATGGCATGGATTACTGTGAGGCGAGGGAAGCAGGCTGATTCTGTAGGGCCTGAGCCTAAGAGCAAAATATAGGAGCTGTTTTGTGCCTGAAGTAGTCCCCTGGGGCTGAGCAGTAGCGAGCCCATAGGGAGTTCTCCAGGCCCTCCCATTTCCCAGAGGCTGCTCTCTCATCTTGTTCTACTGCTCCCAGATCTCCCTCTCCCCTGTTATTTCACTGGTGCCTCTCTGACTTTGGGACTGCACCCCGTCTTCCCACCTCCTCAGGCAGTTCCTCTTTGTGGTGGCCTTTACCACCTTCCTGGTCAGCTGTGTGGACTACGACATCCTATTTGCCAACAAGATGGTGAACCACAGTCTTCACCCTACTGAGCCTGTCAAGGTTACTCTGCCAGATGCCTTTCTGCCTGCCCACGTCTGTAGTGCCAGGTAAGGGCTACAGGTCAGAAGGCACCAGAGCCTGCAGTTTTGGTAGCACACGGGGAATGGAAGGTGAGCCAGTAACACATTCCCTAGAACACAGACTCAGGGTCAGCCTCGCCAAATCCTTCAAGAGATCAGCGTGTCTGCCAAGACTTCCTAGGGCATCTTCCTCCCCTTCTTTTTTCCCCATCAGGATTCAAGAAAATGGCTCCCTCATCACCATCCTGGTCATCGCTGCTGTCTTCTGGGTCCACCGGCTTATCAAGTTCATCTATAACATTTGCTGCTACTGGGAGATCCACTCCTTCTACCTGCATGCTCTGCGCATCCCCATGGTGAGACTGGAAAGTTGGGCAGTCAGCATTGCAGCCCAAGACGTCTACTACAGCTTGGGAAGGGTGGGGTGTACTCCTGGGCTTCAGGCATTCTCAAGTGTCATTGGTAGACCAGGGAGCATCTGTTTAAGGGCTCCACTCAGCTAAGCACAGGACCCCTGAGCCTCACAACTAATACAGGGCAAGGCAGCAACCCCACCTTCCATACCCTGTCTCTTCCCCGCCCTGCAGTCTGCCCTTCCATACTGCACGTGGCAGGAAGTGCAGGCGCGGATTGTGCAGACCCAGAAAGAGCACCAGATCTGCATCCACAAGCGCGAGCTGACAGAACTGGACATCTACCACCGCATCCTCCGTTTCCAGAACTACATGGTGGCGCTGGTGAACAAATCCCTCCTGCCCCTGCGTTTCCGCCTGCCAGGCCTCGGGGAAGCCATCTTCTTCACCCGTGGCCTCAAGTACAACTTCGAGCTGATCCTGTTCTGGGGACCCGGCTCTCTGTTTCTCAATGAGTGGAGCCTCAAGGCTGAGTACAAACGTGGGGGGCAACGGCTAGAGTTGGCCCAGCGCCTCAGCAACCGTATCCTGTGGATTGGCATCGCCAACTTCCTGCTGTGCCCCCTAATCCTCATCTGGCAGATCCTCTATGCCTTCTTCAGTTACGCCGAGGTGCTGAAGCGGGAGCCCGGGGCCCTGGGAGCGCGCTGCTGGTCCCTCTATGGCCGCTGCTACCTCCGCCACTTCAACGAGCTGGAGCACGAGCTGCAGTCCCGCCTCAGCCGTGGCTACAAGCCCGCCTCCAAGTACATGAATTGCTTCTTGTCACCTCTGCTGACACTGCTGGCCAAGAATGGTGCCTTTTTCGCCGGCTCCATCCTGGCTGTGCTTATTGCACTCACCATCTACGATGAAGATGTGCTGGCTGTGGAACACGTCCTCACCACCGTCACACTCCTGGGGGTCACCGTGACCGTGTGCAGGTGGGCAGGGCAGCAGGCGGGAGCAAGCAGACTAGCATTCTCAGGAAGACTGACATTTCACCATGACTGTGATCCCACAGGTCCTTTATCCCGGACCAGCACATGGTGTTCTGCCCTGAGCAGCTGCTACGTGTGATCCTCGCTCACATACACTACATGCCTGACCACTGGCAGGGTAATGCCCACCGCTCGCAGACCCGGGACGAATTTGCCCAGCTCTTCCAGTACAAGGCAGTGAGTGGAGTTGGGAGTTAGGGCCTGCTAGAGACTGGCTGATAGCTCGGTGGTAAGGGCTGGGCTCCTTCCTGCTCTCTTGTGACCTTGGTCCCCTCCCTTTTAGGTGTTCATCTTGGAGGAGCTACTGAGTCCTATTGTCACACCCCTCATCCTCATCTTCTGCCTGCGCCCACGGGCCCTGGAGATTATAGACTTCTTCCGCAATTTCACCGTGGAAGTGGTCGGTGTTGGCGATACCTGCTCCTTTGCCCAGATGGATGTTCGGCAGCATGGGCATCCCCAGGTACTAGATGAGGATGGGGGCAGGTGGCCAGTGGCAGTATTGGTACATTCAGTGTCTTTGGGCAAACTGCAAAAAGGCACCCCTTCTAAGTCAACAAATCACTGTGTACCGTACACAGTGGGCTGGATTTTAGCTTTAAACTTGCACCCATGGCCAAGCCTCCTTGTGAAAGGCACAAGCCAAGCAATTAGCCAAGCATGTGGCCATTCCTGGTGTGGACAACAGGCCCCTGGACAAGATACAGCAGTGCCTTGCGGTCTCTGTCCTCCAGGGACAAAGCCTCCCTGCTAGCAGGAAAGGTACAGGAAGGGTTCCTGTGAGAGAACAGTTCTGTTCATGGCACCCTCCCTTGTGCAGTGGCTGTCTGCTGGGCAGACGGAGGCCTCAGTGTACCAGCAAGCCGAGGACGGGAAGACAGAGTTGTCCCTCATGCACTTTGCCATCACCAACCCTGGCTGGCAGCCTCCACGTGAGAGCACAGCCTTCTTAGGCTTCCTCAAGGAGCAGGTTCAGCGGGATGGAGGAGCTGCCGGCCTTGCCCAAGGGGGTCTGCTCCCTGAAAATGCCCTCTTCACATCCATCCAGTCCTTGCAGTCTGAGTCTGAGGTATGTTCCTGGGGACTGGGAAACGAGGGGGAGCAACTCCAGGCTCTGGAGTTGAGGACTAGGCATGGGGTGGAAGGACCTACCCTTCTGTCTGTAGTTTTCCTCGTCTGCTCAGTCGGTGCCATTGGGTCCCAATGTGCAGAATACTGGGGGCCCCAGAGACCTCCCCGCCTGCTCTGAGATCGTTAATCTTGCCTTTCTTTCATAGCCACTGAGCCTTATTGCAAATGTGGTAGCTGGCTCATCCTGCCGGGGCCCCCCACTGCCCAGAGATCTGCAGAGCTCCAGGCACAGGGCTGAAGTCGCCTCTGCTCTGCGCTCCTTCTCGCCTCTGCAGCCTGCTCAGGTTCCCACAGGCCGGGCTCCTAGTACCATGACCGGCTCTGGGTGAGTGGAAGTGGATGGGCCAAGATGGGAGGGCATGGCAGTGGCACCCAGCAACTTGTTTGGGTGGCAGAAATGTTGATGACTGCTGTCTTATCTATGCTGCGGGGGACAGGGTGGATGCCAGGACAGCCAGCTCCGGGAGCAGCGTGTGGGAAGGACAGCTGCAGAGCTTAGTGCTGTCAGAATACGCATCCACCGAAATGAGCCTGCACGCCCTCTACATGCACCAGGTGAGTGGGCACAAGGGGCAGGGCCCTAGAACCAAGGTGGCAGTTGAAAAATAGAATAGAGGGTTTTAGATATGGAGAACCAAGACACAGCTTCAAGTCCTAGCTTCAAGTCCCTGTTCTGCCACTTACCTGCTCTGCAATCTCTATTCCCACATGTACCTTCTTTTTTTTAGCCAACCTTACTCTCATCCAGGGTCTTTATAAATCTTTTTTTAAAGTAGGTTATTTATTTATTTATTTGTTTTTATAGAGTGAGACAGATACAGAGACAGAGAGAGAACTGAACTGGGGGAACTCCCCAGCTCAGCATATGGGTCCGCACGGGCCGGGGCCGGGATTCGATCCTCGGTTCTCGGGGCTGCAAAGTGAGCGCCTAACCCACTGAGCCATCCTGTAAAGTGTGTCTTTACACACACTTTTGGCTCCCCCTGCCAAAAATCTCCTTCCCTGAGATATCCATATGGCTCCCTCCTTATCCTTATTCCGGTCTCTGCTCTCTACCTCTTCCATGAGACTGTCACTGGCCACCCTGAGTAAAAGCCTACCTTGCCCATCCTCCTGAATCTGCTCCATTTTACTCCATAACATTTAGCACCATCTGACATATTGTATTTTTGCCTTATTTACTTCTTTATTGCTTAGTTCCTCCTGAGTATATAAGCCCTACAAGGGCTGGGATTTTTGTCAGTTTTGTTCACAACTTTATCCCAAGCACCTAAAAAAGTGCTTGGCACTAAGATCTGCAGGTTGTTCTTGAATCAAATGACTAGGTACAGTAAGTGCCATTATAACCAATGCACAGGCTTGACCCAGGGGTCTGTTGAGAATTTAACCTGTGAGAACATCTTACGTATGTTACACTATTAACACGATAGGTACTCTGGGTTAGCGATTCTAGGTGAGGTGGTATGAATGGGAACTGGCTGGTACCATGGTGGGGACAAGCTGTTTCCGACAGATAGCCTCTGTTCTCAACTAATGGGCCTCATGGGCCCCCCACTTCTCAGCTCCACAAGCAGCACGCCCAGGCTGAACCTGAGCGGCATGTGTGGCATCGCCGGGAGAGTGATGACAGTGGGGAGAGTGCCCCTGAAGAGGGGGGAGAGGGCGCCCGGGCCTCCCAACCTATCCCCCGCTCTGCCAGCTACCCTTGTGCTGCACCCCGGCCAGGAGCACCTGAGACCACTGCCCTGCAGGGGGGCTTCCAGAGGCGCTATGGAGGTATCACAGGTAACCAGTGGATGTATAGCAGGACACAGCCTTCAGGGAAGCGTGGTCCTTTTAGGGCAGGGGTCTCCAAACTTTTCAGCCCGCGGGCCGCATTAACTATCAAACAGCAGTTTGGGGGCCGACTACACACTCGAGGTCCAAATAAAAAAGAATCAAAACATAGATGTTGTTTTTAATTTTTTATTTAATATTACTTTATTCAGATAAAAAGGTCTCCACGGGCTGGATGAGAGGGCCTCACGGGCCGCATTCGGCCCGCGGGCCGTAGTTTGGAGACCCCTGTTAGGGCATCATGGGAAAGAAAGAGGTCAGAGGAACCAGGCCCAGGAGATTAACCCTGTCCCCACCCCTTCCCCAGCCCTACCCCACCCCCAGACAGCCCCAGAACCCTTCTCATTCTTGTTTATATTCATTCTAAGCGTATGTACACCTGGGTCCCTAGATCCTGGCACGGTGCCCCGGGCTCCCCCTCACTTCTCTCGGCTGCCTCTTGGAGGCTGGGCTGAAGATGGGCAATCGGCATCAAGGCACCCAGAGCCCGTGCCTGAGGAGGGCTCGGAAGATGAGCTTCCCCCTCAGGTGCACAAGGTAAGGACTCCAGGACCCGAGAACAACTGCCAGAAGTAGTGACTTCTAGGCTGGGATCAAAGCTTTTCTGCATGAGGTGGGCTTCTCAGGCAGAGATACTGCATCGCCTTCTCTCACCTCTGATTTTTCCTTTGCTTACCTCCCCAAGGATCAAACTTTCCTTTTCCTTTATCTCCAAGCTTCTGTTAGGTAAGCAGATAGCTGAAGACTATCTTTGCTACCAACCTTTCTCTCTCCACAGGTATAGACAAGGCTGAGGAGGGTCCCTGTGCCCCACGATGGAGGCCACTGTTGCCCTGCCATCCCATCCGCCTGCCATGGAGGGCTTCTCTGAGTGTTGCCTGGCTCCACGCGTGTGGTGTTAGTGTGTCCGTGCCTGGCTAAGAGAGGTGCCAATTTTGGGCTTGCCACAGCCCCAGGAGAGAAATTGGGGGCCTAGGAACCAGGGCACACAGAACTCTAGCCTCATCCCCAGGAACCTCCTTGGCTCAGAGTGTGGTGCTAGAAATTGGTCCCCAGCCCAGACCCAGTACTGCCACCTTTGCACCCAACCCTGCAGATCTCCAGAGGACTGCCCACCACAGAAGCTGCCAACCAGGGAGAACCTGTGCCAACTGTGGAGTGGGGAGGTTAAGCCTGGACCCTCAACCTCTGCAGCTTCCCTCCCCCCACCCTGAACAGATGAGCAGCTCTGGCTGTGGCCCTTACCTCACCCCCAGTTGTCTCCCAGTGCTACAGCCTGCTTACCTCTCCTGCTTCCTGCACATCACCGGCATGTGTGCTGCTTGCTCCGGTTCTGTTCACTTGTTCCCCTTCTGTTCAGCTTTTGCTTTGCATTGGCGTGGAGGACCTAGCTCCCAGCTCCTCTCACGCTGTCTTTTGACACTAAAAAGGAAGTTTTCTAAATAGCATTAGCAGGATGGAAATTCTTTGCTGCTCTCTCAACTTTTAGGATGGGCCCCTGGGAGACTGAAGTCTTCCTGACTCCCATTGCTACTTATTGTACCCACCCACCCCCCATCATCAGCACAAGGGATAGGGCTGGAGTATGCCCTCGGCTGTCAATTTCCCAGCGGGAGCTCTGGCCTGCCTCCCGCGACCCCCTAGCGGAGGATGGAGGGGCGCGGGGGGGGGGGGGGGGGCTGGCTTTGTGCAAGGCTTCGGACTGCCGCACTGCATGCCGGGACCCCACTCCTACCCGCCGCCGCACCCCTCACCCTGCTCTGGTCCGCTGAGGGTGAATGGTGAATCGCGCTGCCGGAACTCACTGCGGAACCGAGTGGGGACCGTGTACAGCTTGATAGCCCTTAATAAAGAAGGGACTTTGACCAGGTTGCAGCCTTATTGTCTCCCGCGGCTGGGTTTCTGGGAACGAGCAGAAGGGGGTGTTTGAGGTCCCGCCAGCTGGCAGGGGACCGGGCCGGACCCTGTTGGAATGTGGTCGCTTGGATATCCCGAGCTAGCTGGCTAGCGGAAGGGCGTTCCGGATCCGTGGTTCCTTAGAGGTCAAGGTCTCCAGCACGTTGGTCGGATTTCCCGCCAGAGCACGTGACCAAGCCGCCTCGGCGGGTCTATTTCGCCTTCCTCTCACGCATCGCTGTCCCCGCCCCTACTGCGACATTCACCCAATGGGGGGCACCGGGGGCGGTCCTGAGGGGCGGGGCTGCTGCGGCCGGGGCGGCTGGACTCCAGATGCCTGTGGGCCCGGATTTGGCTGGAGGGTCCCGGTTCGCGCCTAGGGGCTGACGGGCGGAGACGGCGTGCGTGCCCTGCGTGCGTGCGTGCGTGGCTGTGGCGCGTGCGCGAAGCCAGTGGGCTGTGTAGTAGGGTCCACGTGTGTCCCTGATCGCGACCCTTGCGGCTTAGAGCTCTGCGGCTCCATGACCCGAGATATCCCGACATCGGCGTCCCGCCCCGAGTGGCTGGTCCCGTTCTTCCGTCCCACAGTCTCCGCAGCCTCCGCCGGTGGGCACGCATTGCCATGGTGACGGTGGGCAACTACTGCGAGGCCGAAGGGCCCGCGGGTCCGGCCTGGGCGAAGGGTGGCCTGAGTCCCTGCTTCTTCTTCACGTTGGTGCCCTCGATACTGATTGCCCTGGGAACCCTGGCCGTGGTGCTGGCCCTGCCTTGCAAACGTAGGGAGCAGCCTGGTGGTGTCGATGCGCTGTTTTGGAGGGCCGGTCTTCGTGTCGCTCCCTATGGGCTGCAGCTGCTCCTGGCCACTCTTCAGGTGGCTCTGCCCCTAGCTAGCCTGATTGGCCGGGTGGGCACTGCCCAGGGGGCCCCGCTGCCGGGTTACCTACTGCTGGCGTCTGTACTGGGGACTCTGGCCAGCGCCTGTGGCTTGGGTCTGCTCATCGTGGAAAGGAGCCAGGCACGACAGAAGCTAGCAATGGGCGCCTGGATCAAGTTCAGTCACAGCCCGGGTCTGCTGCTCGTATGGACTGTGGCGTTTGCAGCAGAGAACTTGGCCCTGGTGTCTTGGAACAGCCCACAGTGGTGGTGGGCCAGGGCTGACTTGGGCCAGCAGGTGAGGGGCCTCATTGGGGGAGGGGAAGCATGGGTGGCAAGGGCTGGGAAGAAGGATGCCATGTCTGGTCTCCATTCTTTGGTTGACTCTAAGAAAGGGAAGAAGGGAGGGGCAGGTGTAGACTGGGAGCTGATAGCCAGCTGGTGGGGCGTGTCTGTGCTGAGTCATTGTGGGGTTTTTATTTCCAGCTCATTAGATATGGGGTCACTGAGGAGGAACTGGGCATGTGCCCTATACCAGTCCCCAGCCATGTTACAAGTAGTAACAATGGGATAGGGCCATGGTTGATATTCCCCCCACATATGTTTCATTCTAGGTTCAGTTTAGCCTGTGGGTGCTACGGTATTTGGTCTCTGGAGGGCTTTTTGTTCTTGGACTCTGGGCCCCTGGACTTCGTCCCCAGTCCTATACCTTGCGGGTCAATGAAGAGGATCAAGATGTACAGAGGAGCCAGGTACACTTTGGTTTCTGAACCTTAAGGACTGTCTTAATTCATTCCCTGTTATCATTTTTTCCCACCATAACAAACTACTTCTCTTTCCCAAATCTCAGATTGTGCCCTGTTAGCCTTTCTGACTCCATCAGGGGTCACCTGTAGGTCTATGATACCTGATAGCTGTAATTCCATACTTTCCCTAGGAGGTTTCTGGCCAGTGCCCTTCTTTTTTATTTCTGAGCTCCCCTCCCCCATGTGTTTCATCATCCTAGGCTCAGTCAACAGAGGGGCCACCACAGTCTACCTGGCGAGACCTTGGCAGGAAGCTCCGCCTACTGAGTGGCTACTTGTGGCCTCGGGGGAGTCCAGCTCTGCAGCTTGTTGTGCTCATCTGCCTGGGGCTCATGGGCTTGGACCGGGGACTGAATGTGTTGGTCCCCATCTTCTATAGGGACATAGGTGAGGGGGAGAGGGAGTGCCAGCCAGCTCAGTGCTCTGGTCCTTCACTGGCCTGGTGTGGTGGGGGCGGGGCTAACGCAGGATGGTGGGACAGAGTTGGGAGCTGGGTGGTTAGAAAGAGGCTATGGCTGGTGCCTGGGGCATTCTCTCCTGAAGAAAGCCCTAGGAGCCATAAGTGGGCTTTGACTTGTTTTCTCCATAGTGAACTTACTGACCGAGAAGGCACCTTGGAACTCCCTGGCCTGGACTGTTACCTCCTATGTCTTCCTCAAGTTCCTCCAGGGGGGTGGTACTGGCAGTACAGGTATGAGAGACTCTGTTCTCACCTGGTTGGTACCGGCCCCTCCTCCTCCTCCTCCTGATAGTTTTTTTCCCACAGACATTCTTCCCCCAGTACTTTCGATGCTCCCAGACCTTTCACAAGTTGGTGCTGGGATGTCATTGGACCTCTCAGCCCTACTGAACCTTCCCCTGGCTCCCCCCAGGCTTCGTGAGCAACCTGCGCACATTCCTGTGGATCAGGGTGCAGCAGTTCACGTCACGGCGGGTGGAGCTGCGCCTCTTCTCCCACCTGCATGAGCTGTCGCTGCGCTGGCACTTGGGGCGCCGCACAGGGGAGGTGCTGCGGATTGTGGACCGGGGCACGTCCAGTGTCACCGGGCTACTCAGGTGCCAAGCCTGCAGAAAGGGGATGTGGGAGGGTAGGGCTGGAGAAGCAGGGATGGGGGCTGTCAGGAGAACAGGCCCGGCTTGAGGAGCTACCCCTCCACTCTTTTGTTTTCCTAATTATAAGATTAATGTAGACATGCTCTCATAAAACTTAAAGTGGACCCGAGAGCAAATCTCTTGAATTTCGCTTACTTCTCCAATGGCTCCAATTCCATTTAGAGTGTTAAGTTCTGCTTCTTTGCAGTTTTACATATATATGTGCAGAATTCCAGAACTAATGGGGTATTATTCAGGTTTTTCCTAAAACTAATGATGTGTTGACATTAGCATCGTTCTCAGAGTTGCTCATTAACAAAACATTACAGAGATGTATTCTCATCCAAGCATGAAGGTCTCCCTCATTCACTGTAATTGACCCAGAGCATTCTGTAGTTTGGACAGGCTGTATTTCATTTAGCCATCTACCTCCTCAGGGCATTTAGTTTGATTCCAGTCTGTTGCTGTTGAAAACAAAACACTGCACTGAAAGTCCTAGAGGTGGAGTTGCTGGCTGCGAGCCCCTAAACCTTTCTTTCTTGACCTGCCCTCCCAGCTACCTGGTGTTCAACATCCTCCCCACGCTGGCGGACGTCATCATTGGCATCATCTACTTCAGCATGTTCTTCAACGCCTGGTTTGGCCTCATTGTGTTCCTGTGCATGAGTCTTTACCTCAGTGAGTGTCACTTGGTGAAACCAGCTTCCTAAACTCTCCAGGGACTCCCTGGGGCATGAGCCCTGTTCCCACTCGAGTGACTCAGTTTGGGAGGCTATACATTAGTGGACTTGAATAGGCTCCTGCTGCTCCCCAGTGGGGTGGATGGGGGTGCTCCTCTGCCAAGGCAACCTTAGCTGAATCTGGATAGAGGGCCAGGAAGGGCATTCTGGTCACACTAGGTGCCCACTGTGCATGTTGGGCAAGGATGCAGCTTGCCTTCAGTTCACCAAAAGCATTTCCACACACGAGGCTTTGTATAGGCTGCAAAAATACCTGGGACACAGCCTCTTCCCTCAGGGAGCTTAGGGCACTCCCCGCTTCAGAATCTGGGTCGCTGGGCTGTAGTGTAGTGTGTAAAAGGTGGGTAGCAGATCTATACATATGGTCTCTGCTGCTGGGAGTAACGTCTTGATTTGTTCTCCCTTCCCCTGCTCCTATTACTCTCTAGCCCTGACCATCGTAGTCACTGAGTGGAGAACGAAGTTCCGACGTGCTATGAACACACAGGAGAATGCCACCCGGGCACGAGCCGTGGACTCTTTGCTAAACTTTGAGACGGTAACGGAGGCCTCAGTGGCAGTGGTGTGAGGTGCAGAGATGTGGAGGAGTGAAGCTGGGGCCACAAGGGGCTGGCGGGGTGGTGCAAAGTGTGCTATTTAAAGTCAGGAAGGAGGGACGAGGGATCTAGAGGCAGCAATCTGGGTGCTGAATGTTGTGGCTAAGTCCAACAATAGTGCTTTGCATTCATCAGGTGAAGTATTACAATGCAGAGCATTATGAAGTGGAACGCTATCGAGAAGCCATCATCCAGTATCAGGTGAGAATGCTAGTTTGAGGCCTCCTTAGGGCCATAGCCTAGCCTTGTGGAATCATCCAGGCTGAGAAGAGTACAATTTAGGCTGTGCGGTTGAAGGTGCTTGTGCCCGGCTTTGGACTTGGTGATGGTCAGCGCATATGTGACATTCTTCCCTTCCATATTGTCACAGGGTTTGGAGTGGAAGTCAAGTGCTTCCCTGGTTTTACTAAATCAGACCCAGAATCTGGTGATTGGACTTGGGCTTCTTGCTGGCTCCCTGCTTTGCGCATACTTTGTCAGCGAGCAGAAGCTACAGGTAAGGGAATTGTTCTGGGGGTGGGGAGGAGGGGCCCCAGGCTCCTGGGTGGGAAATGCAGAGATGGCAGGAAGTGGGTAGTGTGACTGTCCCCAGGCCTCCTGTGACTGTCCTCTTCTTGGGATCACACAGGTCGGAGACTTCGTGCTCTTTGGCACCTACATCATTCAGCTGTACATGCCCCTCAACTGGTTTGGCACCTACTATAGGTAACATGATCCCTGGCCTTCACCTGTCCAGGTGCGCTGTTATTTCCACAGCTCCTCAGAGGAGCTCCAACCAGCACTCTTGTTGCAGGATGATCCAAACCAACTTTATAGACATGGAGAACATGTTTGACCTGCTGAAAGAAGAGACCGAAGTGAGTGAAGAGAGAGGAGTGGGGTTTGGGGGAGCGGGAGGCTGTAGGGTGTTTCTTGTGTCTGAAGACTACCAGGCTTGCAATGGCGGCACACATTGGTGGCCCTCTCCCAGGTGAAGGACCTTCCTGGAGCAGGGCCCCTTCGCTTTCAGAGGGGCCGGATTGAGTTTGAGAATGTGCACTTCAGCTACACTGATGGGTAAGCCCCTCCTCTTTTGCCGTCCCAGTCTTCTTGCCCACTGTCCATTTGCACACTGCCTTCTTGCCCCTCACCCCCACTTCTTAGCCACCGCCATCTGGGCAGGGGAGGGGCAGGGCCTAGGAGCAGCTCTGGTTATGGGCGGGGGGCATGGGGAGTACAGCAGGCCTGCTGACCATGCCCACTCTCTCCTGCAGGCGGGAGACCTTGCAGGATGTGTCCTTCATGGTGATGCCTGGACAGACCCTGGCCCTGGTGAGGGGAGAACCGGCCACTTGGCCCAGCCTCCTCGAGCTTCCCTGACTCCAGTGTCCATGGTAGCTTGCGACCCAGGCTGTGGAGTCAGTCCTGTTGTGGGTCCCAGGAGTGAATGTGGCAGCCTCCATGGACATTGGTGGCCTCTTAGAGAGAAAGCCTTAAAAACAAACGGGCCTGAGAATGTTTTCCTTCTGTTTCCGACGCAACAGGTGGGCCCATCTGGAGCAGGAAAGAGCACAATTTTACGCCTGCTGTTTCGCTTCTATGACATCAGCTCTGGCTGTATCCGAATAGATGGGCAGGACATCTCACAGGTAGGGTTGTTTGAGAGAAGATTGTAATCTAGCAGCCTGTGTATAAAAGAATGGGAAGTGCTGGGCATTCAGGGAGATAAGGAGGAGGTGCCACCTCTGTAAAAAGCTGGGGCAAGAGATCTTATTAGCCTTTCTAGCACCATCTGACCTACACAAGTAAGTCATAAGAATGATTTGTATGGTGCTATATAGGGTACAAACAACTGCAGCAATCTAGGGAAGCAGGGAGAGAACGTATTTTTTCTATCAGTGGGGAAACAGACTCAGAGAGGTTGAGTGATTTGTCCACACAGCTAGCTAGGATTTGGGGTGCTGGCCTCTTATCCCATGTGCTTTCTGCCAGCACATCGTACCTCACAGGCCTGGGGGGATCGCACAGGCCAGGGCATGTGGTCTTTTGGCCCCAGGTGACTCAGATCTCCCTCCGGTCTCACATTGGAGTCGTGCCTCAGGACACTGTTCTCTTCAATGACACCATTGCCAACAATATCCGTTACGGACGCGTCACAGCTGGCAATGATGAGGTGGAGGCTGCCGCCAAGGCTGCAGGCATCCACGATGCCATTATGGCTTTCCCTGAAGGTGAGCTTCCCCTGCCCTATTTAGCCTCATTACACCCTCTGACTTGTTCCATCCCTCCCTCGCCCCATCTGGTCATGGAAACCAATTTTATCACGTGTGACTCGAGAGAAGTGGGCAATCTCTACAGGGTACGAGACGCAGGTGGGCGAGCGGGGACTGAAGCTGAGCGGTGGGGAGAAGCAGCGTGTCGCCATCGCCCGTACCATCCTCAAGGCCCCCGACATCATTCTGCTGGATGAGGTGAGGGCCCCAGGCAGCCTTTATCCCCCCTTCCTGCCCTGCCTGTACCCATGCTGTAGTTCTCAAGTGTAAACAAGATTCTTTTTGATTCTCACGGCCTCAGCCAGTGATTTGCATCCTCCTCCCGCTGGGGATTTGGGTGGCAGGGTCTGTTTTACCCAGACCTTCTCTGTAGGCAACATCAGCGCTGGACACATCCAATGAGAGGGCCATCCAGGCTTCTCTGGCCAAAGTCTGCGCCAACCGCACCACCATTGTAGTGGCACACAGGTACTGACCGGGGCAGCAGGCAGCGGGGCCTCCTTTTAGTGGTGTGGCAGGTAACTGATCTCTGACTTCTCAGGCTCTCCACTGTGGTCAATGCTGACCAGATCCTCGTCATCAAGGATGGCTGCATTATGGAGAGAGGACGGTAAGGGACACAGCAGGATGAACAGGATAGGGCCTCTCACCTTGGGGTCCCAGGAAACAAAGGGTTGTGAAGTCCCTGTGGTTTCTGGAGAAGCTGTCCCTCACCAATGCTGTCATCTCTGTGGGGGTTGGCGGAGAGTATTCTTGGTGTAAAACTGATAGCCGGGACCTCTACTTTCTTGTCCCAGGCATGAGGCTCTGTTGTCGCGAGGTGGGGTGTATGCTGACATGTGGCAGCTGCAGCAGCGGGGACAGGAAGAAGTCTCTGAAGACACGAAATCATAGACTAAGACATGGTGACAAAAGTTGTGGCCACTTCATTCCCAAAGAGTAACTCAGAGGAAGACAAGATGTGTCCTTCTTCCCTGGCGTACGTCATCCTTGTCTTGGGGTGTGGTGCTAGCTACACTGAGGGAAAGGGACCTTTCAGTAAAGAACTTCTGGGGGAAATAAAAGTGTGGACTGTACTAGGATCACTGTGGCTTTGTAGTGTGGCAATACTGCAGTGGGTCTCTACCTATAGTTCAGGTGAGCATTCTTGATAGGACTGTCCTGGTTTTGATTGGAAAAGAGAAGACACACAACTCATGGCTGTCTTATTGATTGCCAATATTCTTTATTCTTTCCAGGCCCCTTCTGCGCCATACATGTGGGGGCAGCCCCAGTGTAAGGGGGGTGATAATGCAGGGGGATCAGTGGGGCCCCACCGGGGAACAGTTCCTAGCTGCTCTCTCCCATGCCAAGAGGCCAGCAGGGTCTTCTGTGGGCTCAGTTCCTCAAGCTGTTTCTCCTGATGCTCCCTGGAGGCAGCCTTGATGTCACTCCTCTTCTTCACTCCATGCTACTCCTGGCCTCCTGTCCCTGTGGACCCTACAGGTGAGGGCCACAGTCCTCCTCGGCTGAGCCTCCCTCCCCAAGCCCAAGACTCTAGCACAGGTTGCAGTTGGATGGTTTCAAGCTGCGGCTTTGGGCCTGGAGCAAGGAGAGAGGAAGGAGGGGAAGACAGGGTGCAATGTCAAGGAAATGAGGGGACAGTCCTCACGTGCAAGCTCAGCATGGGTTGGAACTGTCCTGAAAACAAAGGCATACCACCACCATTCCAAAACTCTCAACCATTTGGAAGAAACCCCCCACCCCAAATTCCTTACTCCCTCCCAGTGCAGGACCCCCCATCTCTTCCCCATCCTCATACCTGCTGCTGTCGGTACTCGGCCTCACTGGCTGATAGCGCTTGTGCTAAAGCTAAGTCTTCTTCCTCCTGAGAACTGTGAGGGAGGAACAGCTTAAGTTGGATGACAGTAATATCTAAAATGTAAGTATCTGATCTGTTAGGCATCACTGTGCTGAGCACTTCTGAGTGTTATCTCAATAGTTGTACTACCCAGCAATGTAGGTATTAGTACTGTTCCATTTTGTAGAGGACATTAAGACCCTAATGGGTAAAAGAACTTGTCAAAGATCATGTAGTTCATTTTAATTTTGAGCCCAAGTTCTTAGCTGTTATCTTACACTGGGTTGGAGTGGTCCCACCTACCTCCTTCCAAACAAGAGCCCTTGCCCACATCTCACCCTCTTTCATCAGAGCTTAGGTACCTTGGGACCTGGGGTTTGGTCTCTGCTAAGGATAGTTCCAGGGCTCGCTGCAGAGCCTCATCCTCACTCTGCAAAAGGAGAAACAAGACCAGCTGCCTTGCCTTCTACTGTCTGTATGGGTTTGCTTCTGTCCCTCCAACCTCTACCCAACTCACCAAGCCATTCTGCAAAGTAATCACTGGAGGGGCTGTCCATGGTGGGGGCTGGGCTGTGGCTCTAAGGCAGACATTCAAGATGCAGAGGTCAGAGATGTGAAGAGTCAAAGGGGAGAGGAGAAATGGGCAGGCCTACCTGCTGGGAGAGGTAGATGAAGGCAAGGTCCGACTTGGGCTGGGGATGGTGCTTACTGAAGAAGCCAGACCTTGTGCTCTGGAAATAGCAGCAAGCCTGTCAGGAAAAGACACTCTTGGCATGCCTCCCAAGAGCAGACAGCTCACATGTTCCCCCCAGGCCTTACCCAGGGGGTCAGCAGGGGAGTTCCTCCAAACAGTCTAGGAAAATATGCCCTTGGAAAGGAAGGTAAGACTCCTCTAGTGAAAGAGACAGGATTCAAGCTTCCCAACTTGTGCTAAAGGCTGAGTCAATTCCAGAAGGATAGGATGATCCCAACAGCAAGTAGAGGACTTGGGTGCAATTACCCTGCCTGGCTGGTTGGGTGCCCCTCTCCAGCGCAATCATGGTCCAGTGGGTGACGGTGCTTGATGCAGAAGTTCCTACCACAGCGGTCACAGGTCAGTTTCATCATTTCCCGCTGCCGGCAGCCAGAGCGTTCACACTTATTGGTGAAAATCTGAGGCAGAGTGCGAAGGTTTGTTTGTGCTGAGACTCTGACCCCCTTTTCTAACCCAATCATAACAGCTGTTCAGGTTTCCAGGCATTCATAGTCCCAGTTGAGTGATGGCTAACCCCTTCCAGTGCTTACCTTACGTTTTTGCTGGGCTGGATCTGAGCGACAGTCTCTGTCAATGTGCTCCCCCACAGCGCGGTCAGGGGGCTCCCCTCTGGCCACAGGCACAGGCACATTACAGAGTGGGCATACAGGTACTTGGATATCCTATAGTTAAGGAGCTGGGCTTAGTCTGTGGCCCACTCCCAGTTCAACCAAATTTCTGGTCCTCAAGAACTTGGACACGCCCTCCACAAATGCACAATGTTCCCAGCACCCACCCTCAGAAAGAGAATAAAGGAGAGAAAACAGGAGAGGGGCTACGGGGATTTATTCTGCATGTCACCTCCACTCACCCCCTATCACCCTCAGACCGCCCCCTCACCTTTTGGTAGGCAGATCCACAGTGATGCTGAGCATAGGCCACATGGTCTGCGCAGAAGATGCCCGAGCAGGCATCACACTTGAGCGGCAGAAAATCTGCAGGGAGTGGGGCGGATTGCAGGTCCAGCGGGACCTCGATGTCGTTCCCGGTCACTCAGGCCTTCCACTCGGGAAGGAAAACGCCACCCTATTTGCAACAAACCACTCCGGCCCTAGTGCACTACCCTTAGCCACGCCTCCTTTGGCACCACGCCAACTTCGAGCCCCGCCCCTCCGGCACTTCCAGTCCCCGGAGCCCACCCTTCGTCCTACCTGTGGCTCCAATCCCCTCTCCGCCCGGCCCCGCCCCCTCGCGCTCCGCCCCTCACCCAAGCGCTGACAGCTCGGCTCGGAACAGTGAGCCCCGAGGTCCGGAAACTCCATCGCCGAGCGCGGCCTGCTGGGAGAAGAAGCGACACCGGGCATCCCTAGGGGTCCGGCTTCAGGTCCGGACCTCAACCCCGCACTTTGGGGGGCTCCCTGCCCCGCCCCTTCCTCTCCCCCGCCCAGCCCAGGTTACCGGAGCCTCTGTGCCGCCCCCCGGCCCGCTGCTCCCACTCCTCCCCCGGCGCGCACCGCGCGGTGACGTCATCGCGCTGGCTGGGCACGTCACGCGCAGGCGTCTGGCGGTGTGGGGAGCGCCCTGGCGGAGGTGAGCCCCGCCCGGGTGTTGTTGGACAAGGCTGGGAAGTGGGTGGTGGTTCCTGAGTGTGTGGCCTTGCGCGGCTTGCGGATCTCGGTGCGGGTTTAGTTTCACGAAGGGCGAAAGGGCCTGCGAAGGTGGGGACAGATATCTTGGGGAAGGTGGGCTAGAGGTTTGGGGTCTTTCACAGGTGCATTCTTCCCCTGCTTCTGACTACATCAGGGGTGTCCAACCTTTTGGCTCCCCTGGGCCACATTGGAAGAAGAATTGTCTTGGACCACACATAAAATACACTAACGACAGCTGATGAGCTATTTTTGTTTTTAAAGATTTATTTTTGTTTTTCACAGAGAGAGATACAGAGACAGAGAGAAGGGGGAGGGCCCAGAACAGTCTCCATAGTTGCACATCATCGGTTTTTCAGTTTCATTCCACAGGTGGGCGGGGCTGCATAGGGCAGGAACTGGGCGGGGTCTCACCCCAGTGAGAACTGAGCTGGGGTCACTCCCCAGTTCAGCATGTGGGTCCACACGGGCCGGGGCCGGGATTCGATCCTCAGTCCCCGGGGCTGCAAAGTGAGCGCCTAACCCACTGAGCCATCCTGGCTTCCCTGTGATGAGCTATTTTTTAAAAATCTCATAATGTTTTAAGAAAGTTAACGAATTTGTGTGTTGGGGTGCCTTCAAAGTTGTCTTGGGCTGCAGGTTGGCCAGGCGTGCTCTACATCTAGCCATTTCATTAGTGGCCACCATTGAACTTTCTCTCCAGGAACTGATGACGCCCAGATTTCTCTCCAGAGCTACAGATGCCCCAGGTTTCGTTTTGATGCCCTGACCCATCCCAGTCTGAGCTAAGCGCAGGAGCTATGTGAGCTCCACTGGTTCTGTGCTAGCACTCATTCAGCTTACTGTCATCAACTGTTCACACACACACACACACACACACACACACACACACACACAGTAAAGTCAGGAACCATGTCTACCTGGTTCTGTGTTAGGTCCCTAGCACCCAGCTGGTTTTAAATGCAGATTCTTGGGCCCTGAGATCAGGGCTTCTGACTGAATCAGAAGCATCCAAGAGAATTTTGACACAGATTATCCATGTACTGCACTTTGAAAAACAGCAGTCCTAGCCTATTCCGAGTGCTTATTAAATATTTCTGGAATGAAACATGAGAGTCACTGGATTGATACCCTGCTTTATACCACTGGGAGCCCGAGGTTGAGACCTTCAGCTTCAGCACATTTTGCTTCTCACATACCCTCCTGAGCTCTCATGCCTGGGTTTGATCACACTCTGTCTTCCCACAAGTTTGGTCACGGGCTCTAGAAAACAGGTGGAATAATGGACAGTGCCCTCCAAAACTGAGGGATAATCCAGACTACAACTGGAAATTACGAGACAATCTCCTCTCACTTTTCCCTTCGCTCTCCATTTTTGGCTTTGTTTTCTTCTGTGTTTGCTTCTTATATCCTCACAGCTCTAAGGCCAGTGGGAAATAAAAGTATTTTTTATGGTTCCTCAAGCAAAAGGCCTAATTTCAGCTCTGTGCCCAGTTGCCTTGATTTGGATTACCTGCTCAGCCCTGATCAGTGGTGTGGTCAGGGTATGTGATGTTCCGATGGACTAGGCCTGAGTCTCATGTTTGTGGGGGGAGAATCAGCCCACCTAAAGTGAAAACCATCCATCTGGCTTAGACAGTCCTTCCAGAAAATCCAAGAGAATCCATTCAATCTCTTCTTCCTTCATCCAACAGTATAGTGAGTGTCCTCCCATGTGCCTGTCACTGGATGATACGTGCAAACACAAGATATACAGGGCAATATGGCAGTCTGTTTCAGGGATTGGCAAGTCTTATTCAAGACAAAACCTGAAGGGTGAGTAGATGTTGGCTAGGTGAAGACCAAGGGAGAAAGGAATGGGGTCAAGGAGATGGTATTCCAAACAGAGGCAACATCAGGGACAAAGGCCTGGCGATAAGAGGGAACAAGGGCCTTTAAATGAGCTTTATAAATGCGTGGGGCATGTGGAGTTTAGGGTACAAGAGGCAGGCTGGAAGGGAAATGAAGCTGGAGAGCTAGCAGGGGCCAAGTCACCTCAGATAGTGGAGGCCACATTCGTATTGAGAATTTTAACAAATACAAAGAGAAGGTATAGTTTTAAGTTTAAGGAGGGGAGTGAGTTGATCAGATTTGTATTTTGGGAAAGCCACTCTGGCTTCACAGTGGAGAACAGATAGGAGGAAGTATGAGATTGGAAGAAAGGAGGCCAGGTTGAGGGTAATCAAGGCGTGAAATGATAATGGCCTGAACCAGAGTGGGGACAATGCTTAGAATTCATGAGAGCTCAGTAGAGAGGTTAGATATGAGACAGATACTTTAAAATAAATAACTTTCCAGTATGTAAGGATAAAATGGAAAACAAAATTTTATTCCCAGAGCAATTGTAAAATGCACATAGTCTCTGACTTATGATGGTTTGACTATGATTTTTTTCAACTTTATGATGATGTGAAAGTGATACATATTCAGCAGAGACTGGCCAGGCAAACCTATGATGATCAGTAGGTTAAAGGCATATGATATTTTCAACTTATGGATCTTCAAGATGTAAGTCCATCATAAGTTGAGGAGCATCTGTATTCAGAACAATTTTGTAAAGAAAATTCAACCTTATCTGCAGGAAACACCTTGACCTACCTCTATTCAAAAATTCAACCAAACCTTCATTTAGTGTGTGGAACACCTTTGGCCACTCCTTCGGGGAAATTGGCAGCTGCTTCCTTAAACCCGCCCTCATACCCTGGGGTAGGCTCTGGGCAGCCATGTTTCTGTCCTGCCGAAGATGATTAGTCTGGGAGTGGTTATCTGACATATTGGGTGTCTAAGTTTGTGTCCACCCACAACATAGTCTGAGACAAAGATTTGGGTGCAGGGAATTCATGTGAGACGTAATCCTATCCAGAGTATGAGAGTAGGCAGGCGGGAGACAGGGAAGGAAGGAAAACCAATAGTGTGTTATTAAGCTGGTTACCACTGTGGTGATAGCTCAATTCCACTAGGATCCCTAGGTAGAATCAGGTGGAATGCACCTCAGAACTGTTCCTCCCAAGGACAGGGGGCTGGGCTGACTCCTGTCTTCAATAAATTAGGAGTTGCTGCCTCACACAGTCAACTGACGCCTCTTTACAAGCTTACTGAGCTACAGAGGCTTTGGGGAAAGCCCCAAGGCGGAAATGCTGAGGCTGGGCTTTGAGATGGGGTGCCATCAAGGCTCATAGGAATTGTCCACAGTGTCAGCTGAAGTCAGAAATAGGCCATGCCTGTGTGACTTGGCACTGGGAGCATCTGCTATATTTGGCCAATCAGATTCTTTCCTGGGAATTTGGAATCTAGACCAAGAGATCTTTGTTCATAATACCATTGGGCTTGCAACATATAAGCTATGGGACAGCCATCTGCTATACTACCATCCTGTTTTACTGACTGAAGGACATGAAACGATTACTATCTTTTATATATATATATACATATATATATATATGATATATTTTATTGTTTTTGACAGAGACAGAGAAAAGAGGGAGGGCCCAGAGCTGTCTCCATAGTTGTACACCATCAGCTTTTGACATGGTTTCCTTCCACACAGGTGGCGGGGGCAGTGCAGGGCGGACCCACATGCTGAACTGGGGTGTGGCCCCAGTTCGGTTCTTGCTGGGGTGACCTTCCCATGTGAGAGGCCCCTGGTTTGTCCCCCAACTCGCTGGGGTGAGCCTCCCATGCAGGAGTCCCCCGCCCAGCTCCCACCCTGTGTGGCCTCCCCACCCACCCATGTGGAATGAAACCATGTCAAAAATTGATGATATGCAACTATGGAGACTGCTCTGGGCCCTCCCCCTTCTCTCTGTCTCTGTCTGTCTCTGTCCAAAACAATAAAATAAATCTTAAAAAAAAAAAAAAGGTGGTGGGATGAAAAATATCAATGTAGTGTATGGGCAATCATCATTTAAAAAAAAATGAGATAGAATAGAATATCACAGTATATCAAACATAATAAGGTTGTGTGTGTGTGTGTGTTGGGTTATAAAATGTAGTTTCTAATGTGAGTAATGGTTAGAACTTGGAAAACTGACTTAGACCATTTAAGACATCCTGGGTGCTACAAAGGATGATTAAAATCAAGGTTTTGTTCTCCAGGTGGGTTCTGGGGAATGTCTATTGAGCAGACAACCCACAGAGTGGGCCAAAACAGGAAAATGACTGAGTGGTGCTTCATCCTATTATTTTCATCCTCACACCCCATAAAGCTAAGAGAAATGCCTTATACCATTTTGGCTGTTGTGTGCCTATGTAACCCACCCACCACCTGCTTCATTAGTTCAAGCTCAGGATGGTCCAAATATCATATGTCATTTCTTATTTACCTTTGTGACATCAATTGTCTCTCAAATATCTGGTCACCTTTATTGACATAATTGAAATTTTCCCTGGGCACGTGGCCACCCAGCTAAAAACTACATTTCCTAGCTTCCCTGGAACTAGGTATGATCGTGTGACTAAGTGTTAGTTGTTGCAAAGTGCAGAGAGGTGAGGTATGCAAATTCAGGATCATGCCCTTAAGTAACAGGGGTGTGCCTTCCTCCTCCCTCCACCCCCCCCCCCCGCTCCCCCCCACCCCCCGTTCTGTTACCTGGAACAAGGTCTCATTTGGGACCACAAAGACAAAGGCAACATCTTAACAATGCTGGAGCAACAAAATAGGAGGTCCCTGACAGGTGTTGTCATGCTAGCCCTGCATTGTTACACAAACAAGAAATTAAACTTTTTTCTGGTTTATGCCACTGTCATTTTGAGTTACGACAATTTAATTTATATCCTACATAATACCTTTTCCTTACACATGATTAGTAGGAAATAGTGGAAATTGGAAAGGCTAAGGTACATAGGAATTTGGCACATCTGATTTTAAGGTGTGTGCACTTTATTTTTATTTATTTATTTATTTATTTTTATTTTATTTATTTTTTATTTTTTTATTTTTTTTAAATATTTTATTGTTAAACTTAATGGGGTGACATTGGTTGGTAACAATTAGATAGTTTCCCGATGTACAACTCCACATCACATCACCCATGCATCGCATTATGTGCCCAGCTCCCAGAATCAGGTCCCCCTCCAACCCCATATATCTGGTGCCCACTCCC
>PVKE010012571.1:0-38078 GCA_004027555.1 Craseonycteris thonglongyai
GAGAGTGGGAGGGGAGGTGGGAGAGGACACCAGCATTATGGACACACTCAATGGTTTGGACCAGGAGAGAGGGGAGGAGGGGGGGAGAGTTGTGGGGGGAGGTGGGAGTGGGCACTAGATATAAGGTGATGAAAGGGGAACTGATACTGAGTGATGAGCACATAAAACGATGCATGAATGACGTGACTTGTACATCGGTAAACTATCTAATTGTTACCAACCAATGTAACCTCATTAAATTTAACAATAAATAAAAAAATAATAATAATAAGACTATGGTCTCTGGGTTTAGACTGCCAGGACTGAGATCCACTGTATGCCCATGAACAAAATAAGCATGCAACCTCTCCAAGTTACATGCTTATTTCACCTCGTAAATATAAATAGTAATAAAGCCATGGGGATGCCGGGATGGCTCAGCAGGTTGAGCGCTTGTCTTGCAGCCCTGGGGTCTGAGGATCATATCCTGGCCCCAGCGTGTGCAGACCCATATACTGAACTGGGCTGTGCCCCCAGTTTGGTTCTCGCCAGGGTGAGCTTCCTATTTTGAAGGCACCTAGTTCGGCTCCTGCTCCGGGAATGCTTCCCATGTAGGGGGCCCTCAGCTCCCATGTGGGAGGCCCCCAGCCCAGTTTCTGCCCTGCGCAGCCCCGTGTGCACTTATGGAATGAAAACATATCAAAAACTAATGATGTACAACTATGCAGACTGCTCTCGGCCTTTCTCTTTCTCTCTCTCTCTGTCTCTCTCAAAAACAATAAAAATAAATCTTTAATAATGCCATGAAGTTGGCATTGGGGCAAAACTTAAATGAGATAATCAATGCAAACACCTGAGTACTATGTCTCCATAACAAGAGGTCAAAAAGTGATTGCTATTATTACCATTAGTTTTGCACCTCCAAATAATGCTGTAGGTATTTCATATGTAGGAGCAGAAGCAATTGAAAGGGGCCTTTGAGTATGCTTTTTTTCATTCTGTACATAGCATGTCCCTTATCGAAGGTTTTGCTTTCCACGGTTTCAGTTACTCATGGTCAATTGCAGTCCAAAAATATTAAATGGAAACTTCCATAAGTAAATGGTTGATAAGTTTTAAATTGTGAGCCATTTTGAGTACCATGATGAAATCTCACTCCATCCTGCTTCATCCCATCCCCACTGGGACGTGAATCATCGCTTTGTCCAACATACCTATGCTATGTATGCTCCCTGCCCCATGGTTACTTAGTGTCCATCTCTGTTATCAGATCAACTGCTGTGATATCACAGTGTGGTATTCAAGTAACCATTATTTTACTTAATCATGGCCCCAAAGTGCAAGAGTAGTGATACTGGCAATTTGGACATGCCAAAGAGAAACCTTGAAGTGCTTTTTTTAAAAGTAAAAAGGTATGTACATACAGGATAAAACATTATATATATATATATATATATATATATATATATATACACACACACACACACACACACACATATACATACACATGTATGTATGTATGTATGTGTGTGTGTGTGTATATATATATATATATATATATATGATTCAGTATATCTGTAGTTTCAGGCATCCACTGGAGCTCTGGGAATGTATTCCACATGGATAAGGGGGGACTACTATATTGTCTGCTTCTTTACATAATATGTTCCTTAAAAATAATATTTAAAGGTTAATTCCAATAATAATAATAAGAGGAAGATGAAAAAGAAGAAGACATTGTACATACATTACATTCTGTGGTTTATTTTCAGCAACCACAGGAGAGAGGCAGCAATGACACATACTCCTCCTAGTAGGTTAGAAAACTGAGTCACAGAATAGTAAGTGGCTTCCTAAATGTACAGAGCTAATATGTGATATGACAGAGACTTAATCTCAATTTTTTTCCCCCCTGAGTACAGTGTGTTTTATACGTGCAGTGAAACACAAAATGGAAAGATTTTCTGAGCAAAGGAAATGGGAAGGAAAAAATATGGGAAAATTGATGTAATTCACTATCAGAGGAAGCCAAACAGCATCGTTCTGATGTCCTTGTAAGCCAAAAGTCTTGGACCTATAGTTGTTTAATTGGAAATGATGTGGCGAAACACAATTCTCATTCTGCAGTAGCAACTTGTTCCCTTAAGGGTAATTTCACTCTTAAGTGATCTCAAATTCTACCAAAAAGATATAAGCAGAAATATTGTATCAAGGCCTTCCCAAGGAGCAGCATCTCATCTGCATTTTTATCATCATCATGAATTATTTATTAAGGAACAAATTGCCTATAGAGGCAAGCTAAAAACTGTCCACACAGACATTGAAAATCTTTTAGAACTCATCTTTGTTTCTGCAAGCTAATAATCTAATGTAATTCCACAAAAGTAAATACAAAAGAAAACAAAGAAAATAACATGAAGCCAATGGGTCAACACTAAGCAAGTTATACTATATAACTGAGAGCCTCTAGATCTCTGTTAGGAATTTTATCTTTCACGCCAAGTTTGAATCTGAATGGCTTTCTAAACAGAAAGGAAAAACAGCAAATGGTGTGGGGACTGCTTATTTTTCCAGCCTTTTGAGGACTGGGCTGAACATTTACCAGGCCTTGTACCTCCAACACTTGTCATAGAGTTGGCTCATACTAGATAGTAGGTAAATGAAATTGGGTAAATCACATGAGGTAACAGGATAGGTACACAATTAGTTGGAGCTATATTGGCAAAGAGAAACTTTCCAAAAGTCCCTGAAAGTCTTCATGGAAGAGGCGACTTCATTGAACAAAAGGAGCTTAACCATTATGTCCCTCCTGGCAAGCTGCCGTGGACATCTCGCCACACAACCTAAACTCTAAATTGCTGTGGGAAGGAAAAGTAAGAATGTCCCTAATACTCATTCTTAATGGAGAAATCAATATTCTTAAAATCTATACAAGGTTTACTTTTAATAAGAGTATTACCATCTCACTTTATTTTGTTATATCTAATCCAACATGTGGTAGAAAATTCACTTTGTAGATTAATTTACCAATGGATTCTTTGGTCTTCCTCATTCAGATAGATGAGAGAGGAGGAAGGGTACAGTAGACTGATCCCTGAAAAAAAGAAGTCAGAAGGAATTTCTTTCTCAACGATTGTCCATCTCACTTAACTCTTTATCTCCTGGTTCAGAAAGTCATCCACATGAAAACTTTGATTGAAATATGCAAAAGACAAACTTTCTCCTCAAAAATCCCCCAAATCTAGAGTCTGAGGGCTCCTCAGTGCTCCCAAACCCCATAACCCCTTTTTCTTACCTATCCTTGAAGAGTCTTGCTTCAGTCTTATGGAACTTAATCTCCTCTCCTTTGATGATTGTTTATATCTCACACTTTCATTCTGAATGCCATGTCTTAGCTGTATCTACACTTGGAACCAATTTGGTCAAGTTGACTGATTTATGAGGCTGAAGAGTTCCATTAGCTTGCACGCTGCTTGTACACTACAGGAGGTGGCCACAGAGGCTTTGGTGGCTCCTAGTGACAGGTGTGTCTAAGCATCATTTGGGGTAGAACTAGAATTCTCAGGAAGACCCATCAAAACTAGACGGTCATTTTTAAGATCTTGATCTTGTTTTAAAAGCCCTCTGTAATGAGGAGAAGGTACTTGCTAATAAATGCGTATACTTTCCTTTTCCTGTATATTGCACTCCCATTGAAATGAGGAGACTTTGGCCAAGTTCATCATTTGGCAAATACACATGCACCTACAAGCATTTAAGTTCTTGTTCTTTGTGCCAAAGACCTTTCAGTGCACCCCACCACACCCCCAGCTGGGGAAATAGTCTCCAAGGAAATTTTGCTTTGAGTCCATTGTTTTTATTTGGTTTGCTTAATAAATGTTGAATTGAAACATTAACAGAGGATTTGGGTCAGGACAGATAAACTACCAAATTTCAAGGCAGAAAGTGGCACAAAACACAAAGTTCATAGGATAACATGCACACCTATTATCCAGTTAAAGCTATGGGTTTTAATGTTTGTATTACTTGGTGGTGGTTGTTGGAGTTGTTTGTTTTGTCGCAACAATATTACAGTTGTGAGGGTGCTTTGTGTTATTTTTCTCCCTTTATCCAATTGCTAATAGTTTGGGAATCCAGTGCCATAAAAACTTTTGAATTGCATTCGATATTTTTGTTTACTAAGTTTTTAATTAGAAATTAGAACTAAGTTAGAGAAATAAGGCTGATATCCATTCTCTGAAATATCTGGTATTTCTTATTTCTTTAGTTATGATATCACTATCTCTTTAGCTGAGTAACGTGGAAAGCAAATCTTTTTTGTTTGTTTGTTTAGCGTGAAATATCTTGTATTTTAAAGATTTATTTGGAAGCCGGGATGGCTCAGTGGGTTAAGTGCTCACTTTGCAGCGCTGGGGACCAGGGATCGAATCCCGCCCCGGCCCGTGCGGAACCATATGCTGAACTGCGAGCTCCCCCAGTTCAGTTCTCTCTCTGTATCTCTCTCTGTCTCTGTCAGTAAATAAATAAATAAAAATATTAAAAAAAAAAAAGATTTATTTATTGTTTTTGACAAAGAGAAACAGAGACAGAGAGAAGGTGGTAGGGCCCAGGGCAGTCTCCATAGTTGTACGTCATCAATTTTTGACATTGCTTCATTCCACACAGGTGGGCAGGGGCCACGCAGGGCAGGAACCGGGCTGGGGGGCTCCCACATGGAAGCTCACCCAGGTGAGAATGAATTGGGGACACACTCCAGTTCATCATATGGTTCCACATGGGCCAGGGCCAGATTCGATCCTTGGTACCTGGGGCTGCAAAGTGAGTGCTTAATTCACTGAGCCATCCCTGCTTCCCCAAAAGCAAGTCTTAATCTTAGCCAAGGAGATATGAAACTAAAAGATTGAAAACTAACAATGTGGTTTCACAAAAAAACTAATAGTTGAGCACTTAATCTCTACAAAGTAACTACTTTTTACGTCATTTTATTTCGTACTCATAAAAATCCTAATAGAAGATACTATCATTTTACATTTAAAAGATAACCTAGAGAAACTAAATAATGTACCTATGGCCACAAAGATCACAAGTGACAGATCCAGGGGATGCCAGGATAACGCAACAGGTTGAGCACTTGCCTTGCAACCTTGAGGTCTGGGGGTCAAACCCCAGTCCCGGCCTGTGCAAACCCTTATGGTGAACTGGGGTGCACCTCCAGTTTGGTTCCCACCCTATGCTGCCCCACATCCACCTGTGTGGAATGAAACTATGTCAAAACTAATGATGTACAACTATGGAGACTGCTCTGGGCCCTCCCCCTTCTCGCTGTCTCTGTCTCTGTCTCTCTCTCAAGCAATAAAATAAATCAAAAAACAAAAAACAAATGACAGGTCCAGGATTCAAGCCCAGACAGTCTGAGTGTAGAGTCCACATGCTTCACTGCTTTGCTATGTTACTCCATTCAGCCCTTCATACTAGTCCCCAGCATATTTAGGAATTAATAGATCTGTGCCTTCTGATAGGCTTTAAAAGTGTCTTGACTCTAAGGTTTATTTCCTTAATCACATGTGAATGCCCACAGAAATTCAAATATAGCACTTGCTCAATAAATGTTTACTAAATTGAATTCAGTCTTTAGTAGCCTTCACAATCCACATGCTGTCCAGATGCTGATAAATTAGTTCTAAGTTGTTTTCTGAACTTCCGGCCAACCCTTTAAATCATCATCTGGACATCTCCAACTAAGTGTCCTGAGGCTGGTGGCACCAACGCCAGGCTAGCGAGGTCACTCTCCCTCTCTCTAGATCAGTCTTCTGCGTTCTGTGTTTATAGTGTGCCAGTCCACCATGTGCCCGATTTAAAACTTAAGAGTCATTATACACATCTGCATATTAAACACTCTTGCTCCACCATCCAGGAGAAACGAAGAAAAATGAAGCATTTTATCACATTTCAATATTCATTCTTTCCTCTAAATACCTGAATTGAGCACCTGCTTTGATCCTGGTGCTTTCCTAGCGACACAAGGTACAAAGATGAATGCAATGAGGCCATCCTCTGAGAAGACTATAATATCGTGACAAATGAACATGCTGGTCTTTAATATGTATTATAGTTACTTATTTCTATTCCCCTGATGAGAATATAGTTTCCGGAAGGCAGGATTTTTAAGTCTCCAATGTTTAGCCTGTATCTGAAACACAGTAGGTGACACATATGAAGGTTTAAATAGTAAATGAAGTCAGCCTCTACCTATATAATACATTATGGATTCCTTCTCTGTGCTTCCCATGATGTGGTACTGATGCTTGCACCCATCTAATTTTTATTTTACTCTGGCTTATTCTATGGTGGGTTGTTAGATTTTGTCTCTCTGTCTAAATTATAAGCTCTCTGAATCAAGGTAGTGGGTCTGTAAACCCACACAGTTCAGTGCACTGCTTCAGGGTCAAGAGAGACTCAATCTTTATTGAACTGAGTGGGCACATGGGTGGGTCCTATTGGTATAAAGCACGAGAATCACAGGACACTCTAAACATTTTTAGTTTTACTTCTAGTTTGTGCTGTTTCAGTAATGAGTCATTAACATAAAGATGGTCTTTAGGATTTTCACCTGTATTATTTTATTACAGGATTAAGGTTAGGAAACAACCAGTGTAAGACAGGATCACTCCCTGAGTTTAGAAAAAGGTTACATGCTTCTTTTGAGTCAGGATTGGAGTCCTATTTAGTGGTAGATAAACATTAAATGGAACACAAGGAAAGCTTGATGGTGTCTGCCAAACTTCCCCCTTCTCTTTGCACCTCAGATTTGCTACAGCTTCATACATGTGTGAGACAGTAAAGAGGAATCAATCAGTGTATTTATTTATTTAGTAACAGAGTCAGCAAGATCCTTTTTCCCCTCAAGCAGTTAAAATGAATAGCACATGAGAGAGGGAATTGCAAACACTTGTTCCTATAAAAGAATATGTGAACTGGTTCTGATAACACCAACAGTTACCTGACACACATTCTTCCTATAATGTTTTAACAAGCTGGACTATTTTTAGGGAAATTTTTTTGCCTTGAACTACATTTATGGCCTTAAAGTCGTCTCTATTTTTCGTTGTGTGTGTGCTCCAATGGTCCAATTTATGACTGACACCTTTACTACCTACCAGCATATTGGTTTCATCTCCCAGAGGAAGAGAAAACCAAACTCTGTGACTAGTGAACTGGATTGAAAATCTAGTCTAATGCTGACAGATAAATGCACTAATTTTCTTCTGTGACTGGTTCTGCATTGCAGGGTGAGCCTGCTTCTAACAACTCCCTCAAAAGGCTCTGTAACCCGTCCAAAAGATGATGTCAAGTGCTACAAGGACCCAGGTCAGCCCTGCATCATAGGTAACAGTTACCCCAGTGATAAAGTTACCATGCAGGTTTGAATGAGATTGTGTTTTTAAATGAAAGACTGGCTGGAAATGTAGACTTGGACCAAGCATTAATAGGGGAAAATTTGAGACAAACAGTGGTTAGCATTTGGCTTCTTTGTGGTGCTCAGCAAAGGTCAGGGAAGGTTCTAATAGAGAAGGAACCCAAAGTTTCAATGAGGAGTCGTGGTGTTCTACTAATGTATGAGCATGTAGTCTAGACGAAGTGAACTCTAGGTTTAGCGAAAAGCTATTATATTTTGTGACTTGAAAACCCCAGTTATTCAACTGGAACTAGTCACTTAATTTGGATAAATCCCTCAGCAGTTGAAGACCTACTGAGTATCCTGTTTAATTTTATTCTAAATATATATATTTTTTTATGACAGAGAGAGAGAGAGAGAGAGAGATACAGACAGAGAGAGAACTGAACTGGGGGAGCTCCCAGTTCAGCACATGGTTCCACACGGGCCGGGGCCAGGATTCGATCCTCGGTCCCCGGCACAGCAAAGTGAGCGCTTAACCCACTGAGCCATCCCGGCTTCCCCTAATTTTATTTTAAGGAAGAAGTAATACCCATCCAACCCCATGCCAATTGTTTAGGTCAGAAGGGGAGGGAAGATATAAACAGCAGGTATGGAACCCATCAAATAAGCTTAGAGATTAACTTTATGGTTTTCCTCCTGTATGAACAGAGTCATGGCTGCAGAGGTGGCCTGTGAATTGACCAGAGCCCAAATGGCAACCATGTTCCCATTATCCATCTGTTGTGTTTCCTCACAAAGGTTTAAGTACAAGATTGATTGTGCATATCTGACAATGTGAAGTACCTCTGAGTAAAGAAGCTAGAAACAGTTTCTCACTTTGGACAAAAGAAAGAAGACATACATCCAGAAGATAAATGGTGAAAATCCCAGCAGTAAGAACATAGAAGATATCTGTGTTGTTAAAAAATATGAATTGAGATATCTGGAATTGAAAATATATGGGTTTTAAGAACCTATATAAGTTGATTTAGAAAAAAACAACGAAGAAAACAGCTCTCTTTAAAGCAAACATAACTATTTGAGAAACCATGTTCTATAGAAAACAAGCTTTATATAAAGAAGAGTAAAGAATTTAAAAAGTAAAAACCTAAAATTTAACTAGAACTAAAATGAAGAGCTAGATTGTTTGCTCAATGAGAAGTTTATTACTGTTGGCATAAACAGAGCTAAAATATTTTCAGTTAAAAAAAAAAAAAAAGAAAAACTAGGAACTGTGTTGTGTGGATGGTTAATAGCCCGGGGATTGAAAACACAGAAGCACAGAGCAGCCATGCTGCCAGGCTCCTCTCTTGCAAAGTGGAGATTGGAGCCAGTGACACTTTCTGCAGCAAACTCACAAAGACGTGTTTCCTGACGTTCCAACAGCTGCTGCTGTCACGCAGGCCACCCACACAGGCGCAGCCTGGTCCAGGAAAGCCAGGGGGTTCCCGGTAGTCAAGTCTAGCTCTGCATCCTTTCTCAGAGCCAGACCACGTGTTTGTTTCTCTGTGACTCTTCGTGATTGGAAAGAAAACTGTTTTGTCAATTATGCCTGATTCCATGGGATGTTAGGAAGGCCTTCTTTCTCTCCTTCTCCATCCTGAAATGTGACTTTGCTTGAAATCTCCATAGGAAGACAGAAGAGAAGAGTCAGAAAAATAATCCCTTCACATTAGAGTGTTTTACTTTCAAAGCTCTTTCCCACACTTTAGCTCATCCAGTGAGGTGGCAGGGGAAGTGTTCTTAAGCCTGTTTTGCAGGTTAACGACCTTAAGGCTCAGAGAGGTTACATGTTTTACCCAAGATGGCACAGCTAGTAAATGAAGTCCAGGGCAAGAACATGGACTTTCAGTCTTGTACGTTTTCCAGAATCCATCAAATTTTATCACAATAAGCATATGCTGCTTTCTGCAAAGAGCTTTGGAATAATATAGACAACAAAACGTGTTCTTTACTTCTTATTTGCTTGTGTGTATTTCTATACTACTTTACTTTCAAATTTTAAAGTGATTTATTTACTATCCATTTTCTTGAGAGGCAAATAATTATGTTTTTACATAACTTTTCATTTAAGTAGCCATAGCATTCTGGTTGTATGCTACTCATGTATCCTTGAGATAGCTGTCTGGCTGTCTGGCTGGACAGAGAGAGATAGATGATAGATAATAGATGCAGATAGATAGATAAATGCAAAAACGAGATATATAGATACAGACTTTTTGGTATTGATAGCAATATAGTCATTTCTATTTGTTTCCTAAAGTAGTTTTATTTAATAGCATTTGTATTTTTCTCTAAGTCTCATTCAAACTTACACAAATTGTTAATGTCCACAGATTTTTGAAACAAGAGTTTAGGAGGAAGTCTTAACCACGTTATACCCAATATCTTCCAATGATTTTAAAGTTTCACTAGAGGGCACTCCCACTTCATGGCCAGGAGGCAGCAAGGACAAAGGACCACAGTGGTCTGGATGTTTAACTCTGTGTACCTACGATTTTGTTTTCTTTTTCAGTCTCCTCCTTTTTCTCACCCATTGTATAAAAGACAAAGTGAAATTATACAGGTCTTCCTTTAAACATATGAATAAAAATGAACTACATTGGAAAACTAGCAAACATCTACACCTGAGAAGATTATGATTCACCTTGTGGCATAGAGCACATTATTGGAAATTTTCTGCATTGAATTTTTAGTTGTCAACATAAATAAGAGCACAAAATATAGCATGAGATGTTAGCTTACTTAGTACATCAAGAAATATCTTTATTGGGCAAACCAGGGAAAAACACCAGTGGCTAGCCCAGCACTTATTTCTAGCTTGTGAGATCTTCAGGGTCACCTTTTCTGATAAATCTTTGGGTAAACGCCAATTACAAAGGTGTGTGTGGTCAGAAAAACGGGGAACTAAGGAAGAATCCAAATGAACGATTAAATAAAATTGTTTAAGAGTAAATTAAATGTGAGGCCTTCCCTTCTATATACTTTTACTTATCAAAGAATTGGAACACAGTTTTAAATACATATTTTAGCAGGACAATAAATAGAGCATTTCTTGTGAGAAGAAAATAAGATATTACAAAGTCAGAAGGCAAGTAGTCTATTTGCCAAGTGTAGAACCCCACAATCCCCTCGGGCTTGAAGTTTTAAACTGATCTCAACCCTTTGGGGGGTTGAATTTCTTTACTGTTGGCAAAACACAACTTCCAGCTTCAAAGAGAAATGGCATTAAAAAGGTCTGTTACAGAGAGGTTCAAAAGGCTTCTTGGACACCAAATCACACTTACAAAACACCATTTTGATGAGTTTAGTAAAGATTAATCAGGAACATATGAATTAAATTTGTCTTTGAAATTACATTGGTTCATAAAATAAGAGAAGGGGTACAGTAAAATTTATTTCAGGCTTTTCAAAGCCCCAAAACATTTGAAAAGTTAGTTAAGATTCTGATAGACCCAGGAATACAACCAGTTTTCCATATGTCAGTTTGAATCATCCTTATTTGATTTGAGTTTATAGCAAAGGCAAATTAACATTGTGACTTTCTTCTGTTATTAGCCACAGAGAGAAACACATATTTATTATATTTGCTTCTCAACTATGGACTCATACTTCAAAGAAAATGTAGGCTTATGTGTTTATTTTGCAATAACACAAACTTAATTATTCATGTGACCTAAAAGGTTTCATATTGTTTGAGTAGAAGGCAGTGCTACTAAAGTCTAAACTTGGGAAATTTACCTCAAATAATTAATTACTGGAAGTAAATTTTTCTCTGACAGCTCTAGAAGTAAAATAGACCTGATATAAAAAGCCTTCAGTGACCAACATTGAAGGAAAATTCTCACTGCAATAGGTTACAACATAGCTTTGCTATCAATCACCAAACCAGCCAAGAGTGAATGAGCCTTAAACAAACCATGCTTTAAAGGAATCTAAGGTGAACAGCAAAGAAAACACAGGTATTAGGAATCAATGACAGAAATCACTAGAAATTGATAGGGCCTACTTAATGTTTTCCCCTAGTTCAAGTCATCGTTTAGAATGGAGCACAATAAGTAAAAATGACATAAAAGTTGGAATGCAACTAGTGGATTTTATAAGTCATGAAATATAAAGTTTCTTCCTCCTGTAAACAAATCAAGGGATATTATAAGAAGTTGCCTTTATTTGGGAGAAAAATATATTAGTAATAATAGTATATTATATACCCTTCTTCAGTGCTTAACAGTCATTTGTAGCAGGATTAAACAAATTTGGGTAGTCCTGTCTTCAGAAATATTCCTAGTAAACGTTACCCTTTCATACAACTTAATACAAATGTTTTCCCCAGGGAATGCGGTGATGAACAGTTGATCTATAATCAAAAGGTTCTTGCTAGAAACATGTTCAGCTTTCCTTTTAAATATGTAACTGGAAAATAAACCCAACTTCTATCAAGCATTAGATTTAGCACGTTATCATGTGCAAATGTACCTGCCTATTACCTTACAGATTGGGCAGGTATTTTAGTAAGGTGCAGTATTTCTGTCCTGGGTCAGAGCTTGAGTTATTCTCCCTTTCAAGGTTCCCAAAGCTTCATCTGTCACTTTTATTGTCACATGTTCTATTTTTCCTGTCCCTGCCAGCAGTGATTTCAATTTGGGCTTGACTTCAAGACAGGCCACATTGTATCTGTGATGTCTATGGAAAGGGGATAAAAGTCATTAAAGATATTTGTTATTTTGAAAGGTTAAAAGAGTTTTTCTTGGTGGGTAACACTTTCTCTGGAAAAAACTTCAACTAATTGTCTGACCAGGGAATGGGCACCTAAGTGAGAAAAAATATAATTAATAAAGCTTCGGCGTCTATTATTTTTCCCCTTTTATTGTCCAGTGCCTCTGGGCCTGGTGGGCTTTCTGGAGGTATCCGAGCTCAATACTCCTTCAAACAGCAGAGCAATGATTACACCGCTGGGCTGATTCGCTTTCTGTCTGCCCTAGGTAAGGGATTCTTGCTTCAAACGCCATTTATTGTAAAAATTGCTGCTAGGTTTCTAGAAATTGTGTGTGTGTCCTTAAAAGAATCCCCCCAAAGACAGAATTGGAGGTGTACTGAAATACTACTTTGTTGTTCTTAATACCCACCTCACTTAACATCCATTGCTCCATAACAATAGAGTAGGCTATTAAGAATAGAATACTTTCTAAAGGGTAACCAAACGATTTGAGTTCTTGTCTAAGAAAGGTATCAATTAGAAAAAGCAATGAACTCAAGAACAATAGACCAAACTCATACCCACAAACACATCCATCTGTGTAATGCTTTGAAAAGAAGAAAAACCCGATTTGTGTCATTTACTTTTGACAGGTTATGGGGAGAAAGAAAGAACCGAAAAGACAACATTTTTAGTTATATTAGATTTTGACTGGTTTAAAAGGACACGCGTGGATTAAGAACAGTCAAAGCGCAATAGGCTCGTACTTGAGTAGGAAAGGTATTTTCTCTTGCTATCGCTCACATGTGGATGGCAATGATTCTCTGACAGTTACCATTTGCTAAAATGTGGTTACCGAATACATCTGAATAACACAAAAGAGAAAGGAGCAGTTTGATGTGTTGAGGAAAGTTGTTTTGACAAATGTCAGCTCCTGGGTCTAGCTGGCTGAGGCCTGTTGTTCACTTCCCAAGACGGCATGCATGCTAGTGCTTACGCCATTCTGTCAGGGGAAATTGGACATACCCAACACAATTTCATTTCCATTTCTCTACAACATTACAAGCTTCCTTGGCAGCAAAATCACATACTCTTATCACAAAAATAAATGAGAGAAAAGAAGACATACATTCCTGTCAAGTTATGTCAAGACATATTTGGTGTGTATTTCACTTCACTATCATTGACAGCAAAGATGTCATGTATTCTTAATACAAAGTAAAGAAGTATTTTTCTTTTTTTTCCCTTGCTAGGCATCAATTTCATTTTATTCACTTACAAGCACCAGTGACAGGAAGGTGTCTTTTTAAAACAAAGCTTTCAAAGAAAAAAAGGCCAAAAAATTGTTTTTGTGTTTGGTTGGATTTCTGAATGGACATATTGCACATGACTTTAATTTGACAATATCACAACAACCCCAATAATAGTCATCTATCACCACTTTATTATCTATTTTCACAACACACATTCATTATTCAGATTGACTTCTTTCCATGCCTGTGATGGGGCCTGGGTTAAAATAAGTCACAGACATGTTTATTTTACGTTAATGGTTCCCATGGAGTAAGAAAGAAATAAAAAAGTAAGAAAAGAAAAGAAGGAAGGAAAGAGAAAAGAAAGAGGAAAAGGTAAACAGTTCACTCAAAACTGAAATAGGGGGAAGCTGGGATGGCTCAGTGGGTTAAGCGCTCACTTTGCATTGCCAGGGACAAGGATTGAATCCCCGCCCGTGAGGAACCTTGTGCTGAACTGGGAGCTCCCCCAGTTCAGTTCTCTCTCTGTCTCTGTATCTCTCTCTCTCTCTCTCTCTCTCTGTCAAAAAACAATTAAAAATAAATATTTATTGAAAAAAACAACAAACAAAAAAACTGAAATAGGTTCTGAACACTAAGCAAAACAAAAACCTTAGAAGATCTAAATATAGTAGACTAGGAAAAGGTAATATTGAATTGTCATCTGGGCAATTCATATTGAATGATTAATCTTTACCTTTTAGTATATTATATTCTATTTAATTACTCTCATATTTTGATGAACGTGCATTAGAGTTAAGTTCAGTGGGAAAATGCCTTATTTAGCTACCCTGATGGAAGTGGGAGGGTGCGCTTGTTGCTGGGAGTTGTCACCTAAACCTCATTCACTGGACTGACAGCACTTAGAGAAGGTGGGGTTCCCCCATCCAGCCTTGCTCTGCCCTCAGAAGGAGTCTTCTCTGAGAACGCTTTGATTATTTCTCCTTGAATACCATAGGACTCACATCTGAGGCTGTTCAGTCAAACAACCTCATTTTACAGCTTAAAAGTAAAGACCTGGAGCAGTTGAGCTCAAATAGACAGTTTGTAATACAGTTAGACTTAGGAATTAGTATTTGATCTGATGGTAATGGAGAACCATTAAAGATTTCTATGTGGGGAAGTAACATAAATGTAAAGGGTATTCTTCACTGTTTTCTAGACTTCTGAATTTTGCAGTCCAAAAAATTTTCTGAGAAATTGGTAGACCTCCAGCTATGCTTACACATAGAACTAAAAAAGGGGGTAACCACATATAGTGTTACAACTTTTCTTTTGTCAATAAGAGGAATAAAAGCAAATGGATGCATAATGATCACTGAATAAATGTTTACTAAAATTCTACATATTTTTTATTACCAAAAAGTTATGAAATTCTGTAATTTTTTTTGTAACTGAAATTTAAATCACTTCCTGAAGATTCTGAATCCTCAGGTCCAGGTTGAGGCCGGGTTTGGGGGAACCACTGATTTATCCCAGCCTGTCTTCTAAAGTAGGACACTTTCCCCTAATCTCTCAGAGACAATGGCTCAGACTCTGCTGGACACCAGTTCCATTCAGAGCACTTCTTCCTTGAAAGAGATTCAACAAAATCTGTGTCTGGAAGAGCTACAGGTTTGGGGTTCAAAGATGGGCATCATAGTCTCCTCATTTTCTTCATGTATAAAAAGAAGATTATAATAAGAAATTCCCATGTCACACGACTGTCATGCAGATAAAATGGGAATATCAATGAGAAAATAACTGTGTAAAGTGTAAAACACTCTGGAAATATTAGTTACTGTTAATACTATTCAGGAGCTGGTATTTGATTTACCAATTCGCTCAAGGGTTAAATGAAAAGCAAAGTAAAGTACATGCATTTCATACATGAGCATGAAAATTCTCATAGTAGGACATGCTAAATCAGAGATATTTTGTCCTAAAAGGGACCTGAGGTGGTTCTTTGAATATTCTACATTTTAACCTTAAAATAACCAATTACCAGACAGCCATCGTGGAATCAGTTATTTCCTAAAATCCTCATCAAGAATAAACACCCCAATTGCCTCCTTCTCCTGACTGATGCTTATATTGCAGAATCACAGGGCATTTCTTTTCGAAGAACACCAGAAGCCCAAAAGAATCCCAGGCGGGGCTCACTGCTACCCACATTAACTGGTACGTATCACATTAGCAGGAGTGAATTTGACCTGTGTTACAGCTGAAAGTACTTTAGTCTTCACAATTCAACTCCCTTATTTTATACATGAGGAAACAGAGACCCCTTCAATGAGAAGGAATAAGTTATTCAACCTAACACACACCTCCCAGGGCAGTGTTCTTTCTGAAATACCACAACCGAGAAGGACTTATTCTGATGTTCCTATTCCACCTGTGACTGCTCCTCAAAACACACAAACAGCACATACGTGATAACATATTCGTGTAGCAAACATATAAAAACCCCGAGTTGGCACCTAATGATTCTGCCTCCCTCCCTCCCACCTCTCTAGGTACATTCATTCACTTGTTCCTTCCTTTGTTATTATTTTTTTTTAATCAATTTATTCATTCAGTAATCTAATGACTTTTGAATATTTGCCAAACATCTATTATGTGTAAAGTACTCGGCTCAGCAAAGCAGAAAGCAGGAAAAACAAAGGCAGAAGGGGAGAGAAGACTTATATATGCCAGAAATACACACCATCAAAAGAAGGGTAGAGGTGCAGTGTGAGATGCATGGGTTGGGGATGTTGGGATGGCGTAGCAAGTTGAGTGCTTGCTTTGCAGCCCCAGGGTCCCAAGGATCGAATCCCGGCCCCGGCCCTTGTGAACCTATATGCTGAACTGAGGTGTGCCCCCCAATTCAGTTCTTGCGGGGGCAAGCTTTCCAAGTGGGTGGCCTCTGGCTCAGTTCCTGCTCTGTGCAGCCCTGTGCCCACCTGTAGAATGAAACTATATCGAAAACTAACGACATACAACTGTGGAGACTGCTCTGGGCCCTCCCCCTTCTCTCTGTCTCTCTCTGTCTCTGTTTCTCTCTGTGTGTCAAGAAATACACAGGTTAGAGCAAGACAGCCCATTTCAGTAACCCAAAAAATGATATAGGTGAACAGAGAGTGAATTTACAGTAGCTTGAAAAAGAAAGCTTGGTAAAAAAATAAACAGCCATTAGAAGCAAATAAACAAACAAGCAAAACCAGTTAATTAAGGACTCACTAAAATGTGAGTTCCATACCAGCCTCTGCTCTGTCTTACGTGCCAGTGTAGAATCAATGCCTAGGAAATGACTTGCATACAATGGATACTCAATGAATATTTGTGACTGAGTGGTATAGGAGGCAAAGCTGTCCACTACTACATCCTGAGTCCTCAGTGCCTACCCTGGAATAGGAACTTTAACTCACAGTTAAGTGGACCTGAGACACCTATATTTGTTCAATGTTTGACCCAGAGCTTTGGGCCTTTTCATCCTGGTGGGTTTTTAGGAAATGACAGAATTTGAAGAGTCATATGTAATTTCATTCCTTTAGGAATGAACATAACACAAGTTTTCAATGTTTCAATATTTTTAAACAACTTTAATGTTCTGGAAAAAAAAATGAATCATTAAAAAAATCAAAAGTACCTATTTTGAGGGGCACACATTTATTTCATTTCCCCTCAGGCTTCAATATGGCTTGTCATGGTACTGGTCTTCTCAAAATGCTGACATCTTCTTCATCAAGTTTTATTTATTTATTTATTTATTGCATTAATTTTGATTTTTAAAAAGACTGCATTAAAATGGCATTTGTTTTGATTATGAGAGTCTTTTTGTCTCTCCTTTTAGATTTTGTGTCGAAGCTAGAGCCTTGCTCGCCTTAGGTTTATTCTCGCCGAAGGAGCAATGTCTTCCACACTGGTCCCCGGCAGCCTGGCCTGGGCCTTTCTGTACCCCAGCGTCACACTCGGGTGCCTCAGGAGAACCTGGAGCCTCATGGGACATGGACAGACCAGTAGATGGGTCCTGAGAAGATGAGGAAACTCATACCTTGAACAATCAAAATGTACTTCAAATGCACTAGATTCCAAAGGTGAAGTTATTATATCACTTTGTTTTTATCATGTATTTGGTTTTATATACTGTTTTTGTACTCAAAACAAGGCAATATACCTCCTTGTTCAGTGTGACTATTATCTCCGCTTTCTCTCTCTGGTTAATACAAGACTAAGGTGAGTAGGAGATACAAACTTACCAGTGGATGAAAAAGGAGAACAGGTGGGGGATACAAGCTGTGAATAGGCTCAGAGATCAGAAACTGACTTCACAAAAGGCTGGAGAATGGGAGATCAGAAGATGGGAGCAGAAAGTGTTAAAAACTCTTGATTCGGAATTAGCTTCAAGTCTTACCATAATAGAGTTCGGTGGAATTTGTTACAGGCAGAAATAATTATTCTTTTTATGTCTAAAGCAACTTTGTGTAGGATAATTTTATTGTGTTTTTAGACCAATTATAAAAGTATTACATTCACATAGCTTAAAATTAGAAAATATCATAACAGAGAAGAAAATAAACATCACCCATAATCTCACTACCCAAAGATAACCATTGTTAACATTTTAGCACATTTCCTTTCAGTCTTATTACTAAATACATTTGATATTACACTTCAGTTACGGTTCTGTATCTTTGTTTAAATTTAACATTATACCTTGAGCATTTCCTCCATGTCTTTAAAATGTTAATATAGAGATATCATTTACAATAACGCCATACTATTTTATTGTGTGAATTTAACAGGTCCCCTGTTGTTGGACATGCAGTTTATTTTCAATTATTGCCATTAGAATAAATTCTGTAATAAATGTCTTCATACAGAGCAACTTTATGAAGTGTTCATTTTATAGATGAGGAAACAGAGGCTAAGAGAACCCAGAGTTCAGAGCCCAGAACACAAGCAGCCCTTTCCACAGTCTCACATTACTCTCTGAGTGGGCAGGATCTGGTAGGTGCCTAGTAGCAAAATGAACTGACCCAACGAAGGACAATAGGTCAAAAACTCCTTACTTAGTCTTTGGATGGAAAGGTGGAGAAGAGGCACAACAGTAACTAGTTCCTCTCATCTCCTTCCTGAGTCTCTCCTACCTCTTAGAAACTTCTATTCTCTACCTTCCTCTCCTCTCCCCAGCCCAGGAGCTTTGTGACCTCTTCCTGACCCTGGATTGCCCACAGTCCTCACCAGCACTCTAACAACCCTCTGGAGACTAAAGGGGATGCTTCCTCTTTCACCTCCTTAGAGCCCTTTCTGCCCTGAACAGCTTGCTTGCCTCAATATTCACAAACGGTCCCATAGTGCCTGGGTATATGCTAGTCACCCCTCGTTTGCATTTTGCTTTCTGCATTTCATTTACCAGCCATCAGCACAGTATCATAGGAAGGGTGAGTACAGTAAACAAAATAATTTGAGAGAGCGAGAGAAACAGAGAGAGACCATATAACTTTTTTACACTATGTTGTTATAATTGTTCTATTTTATTATTGCTATTATTGTTAATCTCTTACTGTGCCTAATTTATAAATTAAACTTTTTCATAGGTATGTATGAATAGGAAAAAATATAGTATATATCCACAGTTTCAGGCCCACTGGAGGTCTTGAAACATATCTCCTGTGGATGGGGGGAGGCGATATATGTACTACATACAACTGCTACCCCAGCCTTTAATTATTTCAAAAATTAAATGCTCTTAGGGAACCAAGATGGATATGCATGGATATACAAAAAACTCCTCAAATTCAGAGAACTGAAAACCGGTTAATATCTTGAACTCAATTTGCCATGGATTCAGCACACATTTTGAGAGTGCCTGCTTTGGACCAGGCCATCCTGTAGATAAAGGAAAGCACACCCAATAAGAAACACAGGTCCCTGTCCTCAAGAAACTCCAACGTGGGGCCATGAAAATTTGATCAAGTCAACTAACTGGAGTCTCAGTTTCATCAGCTGTAGAAGGGTAACGAAAGATTTTCATTGTCTGCCACACAGATGAGGAGTATCTTCCTGCCCCATCCCACCTCGGAAGGCTCTCTACCTCTCAGTTGCCGGAAGATGCCATAAAGCAATACTGACCTTGCCACTTCCTTGCTTCAGACCTTCACTGATGCTCTATCACCTTTATGGGAAAGCCCTGACTTGCTATCCTGCTGTGCAAGACCCTCCATGGCCTGACACCTGCCTGCCCATCCTGCTTCGTCTCCCTTCGTTCCCACATGTCCCTGGATACAACTAGGTCAACTGTTCCATACTGTCTTTTTTTTTTGTCTCCTCTCCTCATGACCTTTTCCAGTTCCAAAACCCACTCCTTTGGGCCCACTCTGTGTTGCCATGCTTATGTCTACGAGCACTTCTCAATCTATTAGTCTCCTCCACTTTACTGTGAGCTTTTGAGGACAGAATCTGTACCTAGTGCAATGTCTAGCTCATAATCAGAGCCTAATAAATGCTTGTTGAAATGAAAGAAGGAGAGGAAAATGCATATGACTCTTAGGTTGTGTGAAATGGTTGTATCTCAACAGCTTGATCTTCCCAATGCTCCTTAGATAATAACATAGCAGAACTACTGTTTGGTTATGTCCAGTCCCCAAGTATGTATCTCTAGGGCTCTTGCTGCTAAGGGGAGGAGCTCATGATTGTCCATACTTCTTTTTCTCAAAGGAACATTTGTTCTAGCCCTGGAGACATTCTAGGCTACGTGGGTCAGAGATTATCATCAATAAATATAGAGAATTCCATGAGCTAGAGTCTTGAATGAATAATGTGGTAAAGAATGACCCTGAACTTCAACACCTTTCTTTTCCTAGCCTGGCATACAGGACAGACAGCCAAGCCAGCAGAGATTGGCCAGAACAATAGGTAGCTCAAGACAAAACTATCAGGGAGGGCTTGCTGGGAATTGAATTGGGATATAGGGGTCTTCAGACAGTCTCAAAGCTGTGTCTAGTTCTAGCTCCTTTGTCTCAGCCAACTCCAAAAATAGGGTCTGTGCCCCAATTTTCACAGTCCCTTCACTCCTATCCCAAGCCCAGAACCTGGTCAGTTGATTCTCTTGAGTGATGTTGGCCCAGATCTCTGCTTTCCTGGCTAATTTCCAAGAGAAGGCCTTAATCAGAAAGCCATCTCACAAAAGCACCCTTTGTTCCAGCCCCAGTGGAGTTGATCAGACCAGCCTGTAAAATTTTGTTGTGGTTTTTTTTTTTCCATGAAAAATAGGAGTAGATTCAAATAAGGATAAACTTATAGTTGACTTTTATCCTGTCAGGTCACTCACTAAAGCCATACCCAAGACATCTGGGCTTATCTGCCAGCTATGGATCACGGTAGCATCTTACAGTGCTCATCTGCCATATCTATAAAAAGAAATAGAGGGAAGCTGGGATGGTTCAGTGGGTTAAGCGCTCGCTTTGAAGCCCCAGGGACCGAGGATCGAATCCTGGCCCCGGCCCATGCGAACCCACATGCTGAGCTGGGGTGTGCCCCCAGTTCAGTTCTTGCCGGGGCCTATGTGGGAGGCTCCCGGCCCAGTTCCTGCCCTGCGCAGCCCCGTGCCCACCTGTGGAGTGAAACTATATGGAAAACTAATGTCAACTATGGAGAATGCTCTGGGCCCTTCCCCTTCTCTCTGTCTCTCTCTGTCTCTGTTTCTCTCTGTCAAAAATCAATAAAATCTTTTAAAAAAGAAATAGAGATAATTTAAAATAGGTTCTCCTTTAAATCTTGTATCTAATTGTAGAAGTTCTATTTTTCTTCCACTTATATGTCCTATTCTTCTGAGCTCTCTGTCCCCTGACCCCCAAACACACACAAGAGTACTTTGATTGTTCTTCACTGTTATATCTCTGTACATGGTGAGCCACATGCCTGTGATGAACCTAAGCCCAATTGTTCCTTCAAAACTAACTTAAGCCATTCTTCTTTTATGCTCTCGTAGCATCTTGCTCCTGCCAACCCATTCTTAGCACTCTCGGCATCATTTTGAATGGTATATTAATGTCTCTGACTCTACTCCAGGCTCTACGCCCCCTAGAGCAGAGGCTGGACCTTATCTGGTTGTTTCGGTATCTGGCTCACTTGGTAAATAGTAACGAAATGGAGCACGTCTGTGGAGCATTCCCTTACCATGACAGCCCATGCTGTTTCCTCCCTTCTTTCAACTCCCAATGCACGTACTACTCAGGACTGGGCAACTTGATGCCTGAACTGTTCCTGAGTAGGTTCATGCTCTGTCAGTGCTGTTCTTGCAGCCAGATCTCCAAGGCTGGAGATTACATCCTATATTCTTTCTGTTACCCTCACAGTGCCTAGAAGTGGTGGGTGGAAAGTGACACAAAAAGGTGTGGATTGTTTGCTTTCTTAGAAAGGAAGGGCTAGTCACAAACTGACACGAGCCATAGCAAAACAGCAGTATTTAAAGTAAGCTTGCCCAACTCACAGCCCAAAATTGCTTAGAATTCGGCCCAGCACAAATCTGTAAACTTTCCTAAACTATCATGAGATTTTGTTGCAAGATTTTTTTTTAGCTCATCCTGTGTTGTTAGTGTTAGTGTATTTTATGTGTGGACCAAGACAATTCTTCTTCTAATATGGCCCAGGGAAGTCCAAAGATTGGACATCCTTGATTTAAAGAATCATGTGGCCCCTGATTTTTCCAGGAGTGGTATTGTCGTAGTCAAATATGATGAATTTCAGTTTTCTCAATTAACTCCCATTTACTGCAGACTTTCTATGAGTCAGGCATTTTATTGAAGATGGTGCATACATTAGGATTTTCATGAAAACACTGTGGGACATATTATTTTTGTCTCCATTTTAGACATAAAAAATAAAATGGAAATTTGGTAAGGTTTAGTGATTTGCCCAGTTACCCAGTTAGATAGAGAAGATCCAAGAGTCAAACCCAATTGTGTGAGACTCTGCCGCCCTGCACTCTCTCTGTCCATGAGCGGCAGGGTTTTACCTGGCCACGCACTCTCTGAGCTGTCATTTCTAATTTCCTCAGGCCTTGCAAAGATCCCACCACAGGTGTCTGGCCTCTGGTTCAGAGGCCGTGAAGGAGGCCCTGTTGGTTTGGGCTTTACAGGGTAACTGAATTTCTGTTGGTAAACCTGGCTGTCTGGTTCATCTTGAGGCTGTGGAAAAGTTAGAGGATCCTAAAGCAATCTGGTTTACCCAGAGTCCAAGAGGTTGGGAGTGACCTGAGGCCAGCAAGGAGGCCCCCAAGGGTCAGTGCTAATTGGGGCAGATGCCCCAGGGGTACATAGCCCAGACTGTTCCCAAGGAGTTCAGCTGGAACCAGATTGCCTCAGGAATGTGAGTGAGGCAAACAACTGCTTGATTGTTTGAGCCCCTACACTTAGTACCGGGTGCTGCTTCCCAGCTAAATGTAGGCCAACAGGATTTCTGAAAACTGTTTGCAAAGCTGAACAGCAACACTTCCTTCATTTGCATTAAAAAAAATAAACTCAGCCTTGAAATGGACATTAGCCAAGGCCTTCCTGAAAATTGAGAACGAGTGTAGCGGGATAGATTTCTGCTCCCCAAATGCTCCTCTCCCCCAATTCACACACTTGCAGAGGTTGCTTTGTAAGCTTCTCTTTCTATTAAATTCTAGCTCAAGACGTTAAACAATGAACTACAGCCTTTCATCCAAGGTGAAATTGTCTTTACTGAGCAACTTGCAGGTAGTACTAGAACTTCTCACCAGCATTACTGCTGTAGACTCATCTGGAATATCCCACATTTTAAGCGCATGCTCATAAATCATCCCCAATCCGTAATGTCCATCACTCATAAATTAAGCTCCTGGCAGCACCTTGGTTTTCCTCTATGTATTACAGGGTAGAGGTTCAGTACCAATCAGAAACAGTTCACACCTTCTCCTGGCTGGCTAACCATCTGCTGCTGCCCTCTAAGTCCTGGGCCATGGGGTCCTTTACCCCATGGTCCAAGGACAGTTTTGTACAAAATGCACTGGCTTTTGAGAAAGTGGTTGCTTCTCTATTAGGAGTTTTGTAAATCTTGCACTAGATCAGATTTAAAAAATAATAATAATATGAGAATAAGAAAATATAAATGACAAATTCAATCCCATCATAATATTCTCACTTTTCTAGAATCAAACTCATTGTAAAAGTAGTATTAAGTTTATCTCAGGGAAAAATATATGTGCCTACAGCGTGAGTTAGCACATGGATTAAGGTTTTTAGATGAGTTGTGAAGACAACCTCCATCTTTTTTTTCTTCCTTCTGAGTATCCACATAGCCATGTTCTTAGGCATGAAAGATGGGACTACTGACTTGATTGTTCACTGTGCTCAGATCTGGCTGAAACAGACAATACATAACCAACACGTGGCCAATGGACTTATCAATTAAGTGATAGTGACACTTTTCAGAAACATATTCTCCACCACTCCCCCGCCAAAACTTAAAGCATTTTTCTTTCATTTTAAACTTACATTTATTATCCCATAAGAATGGAGTTTTTAAAGGTAGCAGTAGTTAGAGTGATCTGTTAGATATTCTTGCCTTAGATGACTACACAAAATTATTGTATTTCACTGATTGGAATGCAGTTTGGGGTTGTGTTTGCATGTTTGTTTGGTGGTATTACTTATAAAAAGTTGATTCTTGGAATAACTGGGGGTGGGGTGGGGTGCGAGGAGATACCTATCTGGAAAAGTTTAATTTGTTTTCTGTGTCTGTAATCAAATTACTAATGAATGATATGCCATGCTACATAATGTTTGAAATTTTGCTGTCAGAAGCACACATATACGCTTTGTGGTTGGATTCACCAAGGCTTCGCTTTAAATCATGTAGGTCTCTGAGCCATTCCCACCAAAATGTGGTAAAATGCCAAAGTTGGCAATTCAGTTTTAGTCAGCCTTTCAAGAAGGAAGGCCCGGATAAGCATTGCTTGTCCATGTCAGTGATAATATTCATCAGTGAGGCTAAGTCTAATTCTGTAGGCTTGCTACTGCTTTGTGGTACTGTCATTTCTGAACCTCAATCTCCCCTCTCTCCCTCTCACCCTCTCTCTCTCTCTCCCTCGCTCTCTCTTTTTTAATCACAGCAAAAAGTTTCTTAAGAGCTTCACTTGCAGCCAAGTGCCAGCTCTCCCATTTCATTTGTCCTGCTTCCCCGCAGCACTTGGACTTTATGTGCAGGCAGAGGTGAGGTCAGTTCTCAGGGCCCAGCTCTCTGGACACCCTCAATGATGACCTCATTAGAGTCACAGATGTTTGCTGCACTTTGGGAGATCTGGAAAAAACAGAGCAGTAAACTAGGCCAGCTTGCAGTAAGGCTGTTACCCACAATTCAAGATAAAATGCTGGATAGTTCCCACTAGGTTCTGGTCGGCTAGGAAACGGCAACTTATTAATCTTGTGTCAGAGAGCCAGCTGCAGCCGTGGCAGTTACCATATTTCACCACCAACTCCATGTCTGGACAGCCATTGTCTTGTTTTTATGAAAAAACTCTACAAATCAGCTGCGTTCTCTCTCTCCCTCTCTCTCCGTCCCCCTTTTAACGTAGCGAAGCCCCCACTTGTCCTCCGTGGAGAAATCCCACTCCAGCGCCGATGGAGTTCGGGTGCATCGTCCATCCTGTGGTTGGTTTACTAATTCAGACAGACTGCTTACTTTCCAACTTTAATGATATTCCTTCAGCATATCACTTCGGTTGCCTGGCGACCGGATTTGAGCTAGGCCTCTCATTTGATTCCCACACATCAGACCCTGAAAAGCACTTTTTTTCCCCCGTCCCTCAGCTTTTGATTCTTTCTCCTCTGAAACCCTTCCCCCTGTGGTGTCAGTATGGGTGGGCAGAGCAGTGGTGGAAGGAGGGCAAGGGTGAAGGGCGGCCTATAGCGTACTGGTCACACATCAAGGCCTCCAAACAAAGCCTCCAGGAACCCTTCCTGACAAACACAAATTCCCCTCAGAAAAAGCAAATTTGGCTTTCCCTTCATAGTGTGGGTGTCATTTTAAGACTTTCCTTAGATACTTTATTAAATCTGATGCTTTTCATTGTTTTTCAGGCCATTTCTCACAAAAGACTTCCTATTATCAACAAGTTGCTAGAGGAGTAAGCAAACAGATCGTGAAGAACTGAAATAATCTAATAAACACAAACCTTTCACTCCTGTTCTTATAGATTTTACTATTATAGTATATAGGTTAGTGCAAGAATTGTCTATCATAATTTCATTAAAGCACACTGCTTTTCCCACAATGGAGAAATATTTTATGCTAAAATCTACATGCTGAAACCCAAAGTATTACTGCAAAAGAAAATGAAAATTTATTTCTTTTGGTCTTTTTAAAGAAAAATAGAGATGCTTGTATCTACTGTCTGAAAAGGCTCAACGGAAAAAAAAAATCGCAACTGAACACATATGTGTATTTTATAGCTGAGGCAACGGAAGACAAGAGAAAGAAAGTAAAAGAAAAATTTATATAAAGTGCATTTGAGTTTTCCCATAATATTATTTGAGTTGTTAAAATAAATTTTTTTATGCTGCAATCATGTCCTCAATAGGGCACAATAACATAAAACAAGTGAAGCACTTAATGAGCTATAGTTAGTTTTACTGACTAGAGTTAGTGCATAATCACTTTGACACATACAGGTTTCAAATCCATATGTATATGGTTTATATATGTATATAAATACATTTATACACTTACACCTGTATTTGTAGGTGGCTCTTGAAATACTAAGGTGTCCATATACATGTCTTTTTTTGATGATTAGTCTATTGTATAATGTAGTTCAAGTATTCTTGCTAGTTTATTTTCTCACAGAACCCTGGAGGATTTGCTCATATTACTCCCATTCTGGTGTGTAAATCCCCTGTGCATTGATGGGAGAATGGACTTCTAATTCCACACGAGAGCTGGAAGTAGGATTCTTAACCTTTACTCTCTTGTTGTTGAACTTATATAAGGCTAACAAAAGTTCTTTACCCCTTTTCAGCAATGATTAAAAACATGCACAAAGTTACTGGTTTTCCACTACCGCTTTTGGATTCCTCGTCACACACTCACCCCCACACCTCCTTCCATTTTCTATACTTACAAGATTGACTACCTGCTATGTTATTACCTACTTAGTTATTAGGTAGTTGAGGGAGGCAGTTTCATACTGTACATTCCTATATGTGAAAAAGAATGTTTTTAGATTAGTGTTTAAGTTTCATTTTTTTCTGCTCAAAGTTGTAATTAATACATTATTTGCATTTTAGCTGTGTATACGGGCAAAGCAGATATCTATTTATAAATTCTATTGATTCAGTTATTCTACTATTTGGTAGTTTTATAATTCATGTATGCCAAGAACACTCTGATTTTTAAAAATTGCTACACACATAGACACACACACACACACACATGTAAGTAGATATTGAGTAAGTATAATATAAAATACTTCCATGGTCAGAGCTACTAATGAAACAAGATTAGCAGACTTCCTTCAATTTTAGTTTTTTCTTCTGAATTGAATGATTGGAAGATCGGACCAAGAATTCAAAATAAAACATATTCGGTATAAAAACTCACTACAACCATACTAAAGCCAGCATCTCATATTTGGGCTGTATTTAAGGGTCAAGTAGAAAAAAAAAATCTAATTGTTTGCAGGGGCAGGTGGAAGGAGGAATTTGAATATCTAAGTCAGAGTAAATGGAATGACTTGAATAATTGTAAAGTATATTTCAGTATCCTTATTTTAAAAAAATTGAAGTCCTCAATAAAGGGTTGAACTGAATGTGACTTTTCTTTAATAAAACATTAAAAATGAATACTAGGAAATCAATGTTGTGGGTCTTAATTTCATGAAAAGTACAGATGTTATTCTATTTGCTCTTCTACTTCCTCATTCTAATTGGATCTCTACTAGAAATTTAGAATAAAAAAAAAAAAGGAATGCCTTAAGAAAGCATTTTCTTAAAATATTTTCAATTTTGCACATATCAAGTTTCTAAAAAATCCTGTGATGGAAACCTAATCATTTCTTATTTCTTTTCAAAGTGTTGACCACTGGATAGACATGCATTTTTGGATGCATGCCTAAATTGTTTTGTCTGTAATTCCCATCACTAACAGCAACTCACCTGGGCTGCAGATCTGTCTGATTCTAGAGACCTTTGCACATGAGAAAGGAACAGAGAACATGAGTAGGGAATTGGTGTGGTTTCATCCTTTTCCTTTGTAGAGGGCAAAACAGAGTCAAGTCTGAATTTGGAAAAGTAAAGCCTTATTGATCTTTTTAATAAATGGATGCCCATCAGAAACTTAGAATTATTTTGCTGTTAGTTATTTTCATGGTGATTAGGTGTGCATTTATTTAAGCTAAAAGCACAGGGAGAAATAAGGTATCTTTGATTCATAATTGCTGACTCAAATGCATGCTTCATTGGTTAAGAGCTAATCATGATTTTTATTATTGTTATCATCAATATGTATGCATGGCATAGTTGCATTAAAAATAACAAATGTCACACTCACAGTGGCACCTAGTTTTTAATCATATGCTACTCTTATAAATATTACCTATAAATGATGAGCTGCGTAAGAAATAAGAAAGGAAGAAAGAAAGAAGAAAGTGAGGAGGCAATGGAGACATCTAGAGATGGGTCCTTAACCTTGTCATGGCGCCCTAATCTTCAGTTTCCTTAGCTGTAAAGCCAAGGAACTGTGTTACACAGAAAACTTCAAGAAGTCCTTACTTTTTTGGTTCTTATTTTATGGTTCTATATGGTTCTGTGGTAATTATGAGGGAGGACTTTAATGATAGTTCCCACATGTTTAAGAACCACATGAGTATCTCAGCCTTTGTAACATGATACTACTCCAACGGGTCTACGTGGTGGAATATCTGCATTATCACAGTTTTAAAACAAAGGCTCATGAAGGTGAAAAAAGAAATAGGAAAAAAAAAAAAAGAGAAAAGAAAAAGAAACCACCATCCAATGTAGACTCCCAGAAGAAATCGGAAACCCCTCAATTTACTTCTCTTTGTGCATCTAAAAAGCTTTTAAAAGCCAAAACAGACTTCTTTTTGAACATTTCTAGAAGATCTCACTGTTCCTGTTGTTGCATGCACTGAGTTTAAATTCTCAGCACAGATGAACACAGTCCAGCGGAAGTTCTAATCCTCAAAAAGTAGACAAATAACAGGGAAACTCCAATGGCCCCTTAATACAGCTGAGCTCTCAGGCCTCCCCGGGATGCAGGATTCTGAGTGGTGCTGGAGTTGGGGTTGCTATTTTGTTTGTCCCCATGAGTCCCACCTCAGCGTGCCGATGCACTGATGTAAGAATTCCAAATGAGCTCGCTCAGAAGGGCCCAGATTAGCCGGGTTGCTAGGATCTTGCCATTCCACCCCCCTTTTCCACTTCAGTGGACTGAGCTTTTGACACTATGAAAAGCACCATTTAAAATTAATTAAAGCTTCTTATTTGGTACCAAATCTCATCACTGCTGACTACATTTAATATGTCTTATGTGTGGCTTTAAGTCCCTGTCGCATCATGTGTTGTACGATCCTGCAATGAAGCAGCTACAAGTTAGAAAACACAGAAGCAACCTGAATTTAGATCTTTGGCATTTTATCATGTGTGTTAAAGTGCAAAGCTAGTCTCCCTGTCTCCTGGGTCATGCAAATTTTGTTAAATGATTGAATAGTGTCCTGTCTGAAACTGAAGGCAGGGGGCCTGAGTTCTAGTCCTGCTCAATCATGAGTCTGGTCTTTAGATGATGGGCAAGACATACCAGTAGTTACCTTCTAAAACTTCCATTTCCTCATCTGTAAAAGAGTCTGATCTGCAATCCCAGACATTACATTCGGGTTGAATGTTTTAGAATTCTGAGTGTAGAAAGCAGGGTTGTAGTAGGTTAGACTCACAAGTTTTGGGGTTGAATCAATCTGGGTTTAAATCTCAGTTTAACAACTTTCTATGTAACACTGAGCAACTGACCTGATCTCTGCAACCCTGTTTCATCATCTATAAAATGAGGTCTATAAGTGTATCTTTTCTCATACAGATTGTTATGAAGATTAAATGAGGTAGTGCACGTAAACACTCAGAAGAGCATCTGGTGCATACTAAGTCCCCAATAAATGTATAAGGAGTTATTTGTTGTTATTGCATTTGAATTCAATATCATTGGTAATCAAAGCATGTGGGTTCCCAACTCCCAAACATCTGCTCTAAAAAGCATCTTCAAATTCAAGGCATTTTGTCACTTATATAGGCCACTTATTATTCTCTAGTCTTGTATCTTCAAATGACTTATTAATAACTTTCTCCAAAAGTCAGAGACCAGTTTATCCATCTCATTATTGTTTTTTCAAAATATAGACAATGTCAATTAGATTAAGTGATAATGTCAATAATAATAAAACTCTTGAAGGTGCAGAGAAGTGTTGTGGGCAGACAGAAAGGAAATGAAACCCTTTTTTAAAAAGCTGTGACAAAAACAATGCAAATAATTTGCTTGACTAAACCCAGTCTAACTTTCATCTGCCTCCAGGAGTCTTGACTTTTTTTTTATGGTGTCATTTTTAATACAGTTTGTTTGCATTGCCAAATTATATTATGCATTTATTTGGACTATGGTTAACCCCCCCCCCCCAATCTTTTGTGCATTTTGGTATAACAGGAGGGAAAACAATAAAATCTGAGAAGACTAGAGTAATGATTATCCTGGATTGCATAGCAGAAGACTTGTCTATGTGGAAGATAACAGTCTGCTTTATTGATTGGTGGATCAAATGAAAAATATATATGCTTGGACAGAACCAATCTTAATGTATAAGTAATCCAGTACTTCAGTGTTTCTTGAAGATTTAGCAAAACATGCATCATTTGCTATCCATGAAAGAAACCCTTGACATTTCAAAATACAAGGTGTTTCTTAATACAACATTGTATCTTTAGATTTCTATCCTGCTTACACTCTGAAATAGTTTTAGAGAAGCATCAAAATAAAAACTCCACCGTGGGAGGAAAATAGACTGACGTACATAGTAAGTGGTGAGTAGCCTTCCATTTACCTAATGTAGCAGCTGAAATCACAGGGTGACCACTCTATTAATGTTTTAAGCAAGGTCAGGAATCATCCCATGTTTTAAACAAGTGACTAAGTCAAACTGGAAAGTTCTCTGGTTACAGCAGTTTATTGAACTGCCTTGCACAAAAATGCAGATGAAAAGATTGTGACAAGCTTTTCTGTCCAACTGGGGCTTTCATTTTTAGCTATTGATTAGAAAGTTTATCAGATTTGTGTACTGTCTTAATTCTGAAAACCCTGGCAAGTTACTACCACTGAATCTCAGTTTGCTTATCTGTAAAATGGGAATAATAAGGACACACTCAATAGTTTGGTGGTTACCTGGGTAGGGGGGAGGAGGGGGGAGGAAGAGTTGGGGGTGGGGTGGGAGTGGACACCGGATAGATAGTGATGGAAGGGGAGCTGATTCTGGGTGGTGGGCACATAATGCGATGCATGGGTGATGTGATATGGACTTATACATCCGGAAACTATCTAATTGTTACCAATAAATGTCACCCCATTAAATTTAACAATTAAAAAAAAAAAAAGAATATCTGACTCATGACGTTGTTGTGGTAGGATAATACTTATAACATATTTGTAGCATCTTCTATATATTCAGTTCTTGCCATGTATCCAGGGCTTCAGTAAATGATATTTTGTATCACTGTTATAGCAAAGCATTAAAAAGGGTTTAGATATTATTGTGCATTACCACAAGGTTGATCCCATCTGAGCCACCCCCACTAACATTATGTGTAGTTTGGCTTAATAGGAAATCATAGCAAAACCCTGAGAAGCATGTGATTATCTCAAAAAGCACCAGAGAATGCTTTACTCAGTGTAAGAGTGCTACAGGTACAAGGGGATTTCTTGGAGAAGCAAATAAAACCATTTCCTTGCGTAGAACCAGCCTTAACATTTAATAGCCAGCAAACAGCTACTTTCAAAAGAAAGCCCTACTGTTCTGGATCTTTTGTTTCCTGGGTATGACTGAGAATCTGTGTATGACTGAGATCAACAGATAGATATCCAGCAACTCACAGAATCAATTACTATTTCTCTCTCATGTTGCTATTTGCAACTTAGTAAGATACTATATGTTTGTGTGGTCTTCTACCTAGGTAAGACTATTTATTAATTAATTGATAAAAGAACCAAACAGAAGTGAGGAGGAAAAACATACAGTTACTAGGTATACTTAAAAAGAGGAAATAGTATGAAAATATTTATTCCCTTTTCAGGCAAGAACAGAATATCTCATTCAATTTCAATTTTATGTGTGTGTGTTTATTTGTGCTTCACCCTCCCTCACTTTTATCCTAAAAATATTTTATGAAGTTTAACTTGACTGTTAAATGTTTTCAGTAGCAAAAAGGTATGTTGTGTTTCTTAATATATTACTCAAGCAATACAATTTATTTAGTAGCAATGGGAGACAGTTGTAAACATAAGATTAAAAAAATTAATGTCTCCAAACAGAATATTTTGATACTACATATTTCTTTAAATAAAATTAATAAAAATAAGTGTGCTTCCAAATGCACACGCACACACACACACACACACACACATACACACACACGTATATAATATATATGTAAAAGTCATCAAGTATGGCATAGTGCAAACAATAATATAAGTACAAATAGATTTTTGGTTGTTAAAAAATTGTTCTAAATCAAAAAGGAATAATCAAATTACTTAAGCTCTGACATCATGCAAACAGTGAGTAAAGTTTTCTGTAATAACACAAAGATAATTAATGACCATAGATCAATCTTTTTGAGCTGTACCTAGAAGGAAGCTGCTTTTATTTCTCATAAGGGTGATAAGAACAAAGTAAACTCACTAATAACTGTTCAAGTATGGTAAAAAGTGATCTTTCACATACTCTCGATCCAGCATCAAGATGTCACATCTAACAAAGGGATCCAAACTGTAATGCCTCCACTGAGTAAAACTGAACAGAGATTTTATAAGTCAAAATACAACAAAGCAGTCTATTTGCACATGACTTTCAAATTAAGGTTGCTATTAAAGTCTACCTCAATCAAAGTGGTAAAGCCATTCTATCACTATTTACGCATATTCACACACTAATATTAAAATTAAGAATTATCTGTTATAATTAGAGCCAAATAATTGCCCACAGAGTTCAAAATTAAATTCTAGTTTAGTTTGATATATAATTGAACAACTTATTATTCATCAGGTGATGTTTCTGTTTGCCACTCACATGATCAGTATGTCCCCCTTTTGTTAAGCTTCATTTTGAATGCAGATTTACCTCAAATAAATCTTTAAAGAGACAACAATGTAAGAACACATTCTCCTTTCCTGTCAGAATAGAATCAACAAGGGAATAATCCCTTGTTACATGTTTTTAAATAAATTCTCCTTACTCTTCCCTTCTACCCTCAAAGAGTAGAAACTTCTGCTTCCCTTGTTTTTCTAAACAACCCTTTGAAAAACATCAATCCCCCTGCAGGCTTTAAGAGGTTTGCTGATCCTATCAGCTTAGGAGTTACATTCACAGGAAGGCCTAGCACCCAGAACCATTGTCTCCTTTCTGAGAGCTGGGTAAAGACATCAGAGTCTCAGTTTGTCATTGGTGTATGTCTGAGATTAAATAACTGGATATTGGGAACTGATGGGCCCATTAGTACTTCACTTTCCAGTTGCTAAAAAATAGTTCCTACCTTGTGTCAATCACCTCTCTTTACATGCTGGATGAAATATTAGAGCAACTATAGATTAAGGTAAAGTTTATTGTTTTTTGAGAAGAGACCAATCCCTAATTTTCAACTCAACCTCCTAACGATGAACATCTTCAGCTCAAAGGATAGAGCTGCAATGTCTCAATTTGACGTAAAGAATATCAATGGTTTCATATTTAGAAGTTGTTGAATTATTTCAGATTTGAAAAGAGTTTTGTTTCCTGTAAAATCGAGTGAGATCTTCATTAGCCATCCAGAAACGATGTTTCCAGTCTTCAGCATTTGGAAAGAGAGGAAGGGAAAGACACCATCAGATCTAAAGCTATTAGAGCTTTCCACCTGCAACAAGTGAGAAAGAGAGAAGGAAACTTCCTTATTTGGCCAGAAGAATGAGTCTTAGTGTCTATCAGTTAATTAGGTAATTAGTATAAATAGCTGGAATGGACCAAACAGCTTCAGAAAACAAAGTCCTTAAAGCCAGGATAAACAGAGTACGATTTCCTTGACTTCATGAAGGTGCTGGAGGAGGACTAAAAAAAGAAATATTGTGTCTTCATAATTTTGTGTACTTAGTCTCAAGCAGTTACAAACAATAACTTTGTTTTCTGACAAATAAGCTAGAGTCTTTTCATCCATTAAGATAAAATAATAAGGGGCAAAGAGGAACACATCTATAAAGAAAACCAGAATCTTATGAAGTGAACCATGCACTACGGAGCTTAAAGCCCCCTGTGCCCCATTCATTCTCTTGATCTAACCCCTCTGACCTCTTAGAAACCTAATACATTTCCTATTTCAATCATGCTCACACCCCGGAAGACTTTTCTTTTTTATATGGTACATAGTATTTCCTTACTTTACTACTAATCAGAAAGTCACTACATTATAATGCAACAGAATGTGTTGTGTCTCCTGCTTTGGTATGGTTGAAACTTGATATCAAAACCAAAACACGAGAGAGAGCTGAATTTGTACAAGCCAGGTAAATGTCAAGTGAATGTAGGGAAAAACAGTTTGCAAAATGTAAAGTGTGATACCAGTTTAAGGGATTATTGCAATTCAATTATTTTCTTTAAGGGCTTATTTTCACTAGGAAATAAAATAGGGCCTTCAGGAAGAAATCCGTGTTTCATACTTATTTGTAGATTTTCATTTTGGAATTAGAAAAATATAAGAACTAAATACTTACATCATCATCATCATCATCATCATCATAATAAAGAACCCATCTTTAATCTGTGTCATTTGGAGCCTAATTGTTTTTGCGGGAATTCTAAATTATATGGCATACCGGTACCTGGTTTTCTTTGTGTGACCTCTGTTTGACATCTAAGTCACAATAAATAGTTTGGGGTATCAATTTCTTAAGTGTATTTGATTGGCTAAGAAATAAATCATTAAAACAAATATTACCCAATTTACCATCGTATATAGAGAGTAAGTAGTCTGCTACATTTTTTTCAAAATTACCATTTCAAATACTCCTTTCCCCTCACAATTCAGTGCTCAGTATATGGGAAGGAAAAAAGAAGAGGCCATATTTCACTCAAGTTAATCCTGTTTAATTTCACATATTTTATCAAAATGTTTAATTTAGAGGTGATAATTTAGTTTAAAGATAGCTGTTGAGACAAACTAGATATATTAAAGAAGTTGATACCAAAAACGTTGAGTGCCAGTGAAACTTAGATGAAAGCCAATAGGATTGGCCATCTAATGGAGATTAAATATGCTATAAATTTAAATCTCTGAAATACTTGTTGAGATTTATTCAGGCAGACAAACAAAGATAACAAAAGTCTTTTGTGTATTTGTCAGTCATTTCCACTTCTCTGTTGTTGTAGTGTCGAATAGTGTCAGTTATTTAAGGGGCAATTACTATAATTTTAAATTCTCAACAAATTAAACTATAAAGACTCAAAGTCCAAGAAGGACCCTACTCATTTTTCTACTACATTTTCTAGCTTCCATTTTTAAAGGTAAGTTTTAATTGTTTGAATGTTTAGAAAGGAAAAAAAAACAACAGTATTTTTGTCTACTGGTACTTAAACAAAATATTTGGCCATTTCTTTTGTATTGAGCTATGTTTTATAAAATTTTTCTAATAACATGCTTTTTTAGATAAGTAAGTGAAATAATTTTTTATTATACTTCGTTTTTTTATATAGAAGTAGCTATATTTTTAGCCCTCTATCATGTTCTGTATATACAATTTAATAAATGTAGGCTAGGGTCTAGAGAAAAGTACTGTCTAGGGAAGCAAAATAGATTTGAGATGAGTGGAAGTGAGAAAAATATGCATTTAATTTGTGTTTGATAATAGACTGTTCTACCAATAAAAATCTTGAAATGTAAGCATAATTAATTTAAGATCATTAAAGTAGTTTCATAAAATAATTTAAAGTGAAGCAGAAAAATAATTACCTCCCATCATCTTTAAGCTGTGTTGACAAAGTTTAAATGTTACATAATTTAAGAGGAAGGATTCAATACATTTTATATTTCATGAGATCTTTTTTTAAGATTTAGAGTAGCATCTAGGATTTCTTTGCAGTAATAAAGACAATGATCCATTATGTTCTTCTATTACTAATTATTCTGTAAAGATTGTCTGTTCCAAAAGATAATTAGAAAGGGTGAAATTTAATTCCATTAAACAGAACTCAGCTGGGACATAATGAAATTTTGCTATGAAGTTGAAGACTTTGAAGCCAAATAAAAAAGCTTTTACATAGATAGAGCAAATGAGATTATAAAACTCACACCTTATTCATGCAGAGCATATTTAAGACATACTAGGATAGGATTCTGTTTACTCATAATGAGTTCTAAGTGTTTAGTTAATACAAACATTTATAAAGTGTGTTTCTTGTCTTTTCTTTAAATGAGAATTTTAGAAATGGTCCAAGATACATTAGAGTCTAGGTTTATTCATTCAATTATTCCACATTGATGTTTTACACATCTACTCTGCACCCAACACTAGACCAGAGCCATATCTACTAAGAGTACCAAGATTGATAAGGAGACAGTGGTTGCTCCAGTCTAAAGTCTAGTCCTTCTGTGATGATCAACTGAGTCTACTTCATTTAGCAATAACACTTAATGTATTCACTGTGAAGGCTTGAGCTTCACAGAGGTTTAAGCACTTGCTTTGTATGGCTGAGAAGTTTGCAGAGATGAAGAGGACGCAGCCCTCACTTTCAGAGTTTATCACCCAACAGAGGCAGAGACATGTGCATGTATAACTGAAACAAAATTCTAATAATGTTGCAAAGATATTTGGTTATTTTTCTGAACCTTTGTCTATCACCCTTTACTCACCTTGCACCACAATCACTATAGTGTCCTTAGCTTGTTAATGTGCCTCTACACCGGAGGCAACGCGTGGGCAAGTACCATGTGAATTTTGTTCACCTCTGTGTTCTTCATATCATGCCTAGCACCTAGTAGGTGCTCAATGAGTACATAAGAGGTAAAAATGATTACAGGTTGTTGGTGATAACTAGCCCTCATGGCAAAATCAATGACCACTCTCACCCATGAATACGTGCAAACACAAAGCTCCAAAGGATTTTATTTTACAAAAAGCACAGGATTGTTAAAGGCAACAAAGGGCTATGGAATCAGGTCTAGATGGCTTCATCAACCTGTCCTTTCCAGATACTGAAAGAGTTGTGCTACTGAAGGCAGCAATGACAGTGAGGCCAGCTTTTGTTTTGTTTTATGGGTAGTTGTCGTTGTTGCTGTTTTTAGTACTAGAACAGAGTGGGGGAGGAGACCTTAATGGGAGTGGTATTTACAGAAGTAAGAGGATGGGCCTAAGAAAAATGGTTTTTTTACACAGAGACTAAAGACTCACAATATAAATAAATAAATAAACAAAACAAAACAAAACAAAACAAACAAAAAACCGGAAACCGAAATCCACTGTTACTGCTTTGTTCTCTAAATCTAGCAGTGAAGAAAGGGTGCATACCTAGTCCAAAGAAGAGTTAAAATTTATAGCTCCTAACAAGGTTCAAATAACTAACACTAGAGGAAGCCAGGGAAGTCCTTCCATCATGCTCAAGAGGTCTTTGGAATGGCTTACATTCAGTCAAGAGTGGGTGTGTAAATTAGGAAAACAGGCATTTAATGATCAATTCGGAATGCCACTTTTATTTCCTTGTTCCTTACATTAACTGAAGTCTGTAGGCCTTAAATATAAAAATGGATGATATGGTCACAGCTTAAATTTTGGTTCAGGGTTACTTGTACTTGAAGAGTTCTGGCCTTGAATTATTGAGAATGACCAGGTATTTGTGTACTAAGAGTCTTCCATAAGTAAATGGAAAGTGGCCTAAGAAAATAAGAGTCAGTATATTTCAATCAGTCTTAATTGTTTATCATCAAAACTGTTTAAGGATTGCCCAACTGTATGTGCTGGCCTGCTTGTCTTCAAGTGTAAAGCACTGTCAACCTATATGTATTACAGGCTTCGGTTTTTGAAAAGAACATCTTTGATCCAGGCCCACAGCTATATGGAGTAGATGTAGAGCTGTTATTGGAATGTTTAGTAACAAAAATAAATGTTTGTTAAAAGCACCACTATTTTATTTATTTATTTATTTATTCATTTATTAAGATTTATTTATTGTTTTTGACAGAGAGAGAGGGAGAGATACAGAGTCAGAGACAGAGAGAAGGGGGAGGGCCCAGAACAGTCTCCATAGTTGCACATCATCGGTTTTTCCACATAGTTTCTTTCCACAGGCGGGCAGGGCTGCACAGGGCAGGAACTGGGCCGGGGTCTAGCCCCGGTGAGAATTGAACTGAGGGCACTCCCCAGTTCAGCATATGGGTCCACACAGGCCGGGCCGGGATTCGAT
>PVKE010012572.1:5173-38189 GCA_004027555.1 Craseonycteris thonglongyai
ATCCCGGCTCCGGCCCAGGCAGGACCCACGTGCTGAACTGGGGAGTTCCCACAGTTCGGTTCTCTAACTGTCTCTGTCTCTGTCTCTCTCTCTATCTGTCAAAAAGTAAAATAGAAATAACTATGCACTGAAGACAAAAAGATAATTTCTCTCTATAAATGTGAAAAGATAAAAAAAAAAAAAAAAAAAAAAAAAATTGATTGTTAAAGGTATCCCTTTGTTGTATGAAGTGAAGGCAATAATCATTGTTTTCTATGCAAAGGGAAAATTAAGTGCTAATTAACAGGTTATGAAGTGTGCAAGAGTAGAGCATAGTGTTTTCCTTTGGATAGCAAATGCTATCTGGGGAAAACAGAGTCAACAAGTTGATTGCTGATAACTAATTGTAGTTTTCAAACCTCTCAAAGTAATGTTAAATGTCATGTGGTTACTCAACACCATAGCAAAGTTTCTGTACTGAAATCTTAACTTATAATAAAATTGGAATTTTCTGCTGATTATTTTAAAATTTATCCTATGCATGACTATTTACATGTAGTAGGTTTATTTCTTTTCTTTTCTATTGTTTTTGACAGAGAGAGAGAGAGAGAGAGAGATACAGAGACAGAGAGAAGGGGGAGGGCCCAGAACAGTCTCCATAGTTGCACATCATTGTTTTTTCCACATAGTTTCATTCCACAGGTGGATGTGTGGCTGCACAGGACAGGAAATGGGCTGGGGTCTTACCCCAGTAAGAACTGAGCTGAGGGCATGCCCCAGTTCAGCATGTGGGTCCACACAGACCAGGACCCGGATTCAATCCTTGGTCCCTGGGGCTGCAAAGTGAGTGCTTAAGCCCATTGAGCCATCCCAGCTTCCCCTACATGTGGTAGGTTTATTTCTAATTAGACCTTTTCTTTTAAGATCTTCAGATGTCTATTCAGTTTTATTTCCATTTTATTATTTAAGATATATCTGAAAAAAGATAGATATAGTCCTGCTTATGCTAATTTTAAAAGAATTTACATGTAATTAGCTTTCATAGTCATCTAATAAACATTTCTTAGTTTGTATTTTCAGTTTGAAGCATCTAACTTTGTGATGATGGCTTGGAGCTGGCTATTTCATGCTTAGTTATTATGCCATAACACATTAGACCTTGAAAGTTGGCTTTTAGGATATTTTAAGTTAGTAACTTCATGAAATAAAGAGTTGAATATTGAGATTAACCTTTTAATATTGCATGGACATGTTTCTAACTGTTAATTTTGATTTACAGTAGATACAAGAGAATTCTAAAAAGGCTCCTTCTGTTAATACAGTTTTGTGATTTCTCAGGGAAATAACGGATTTGCACTTTTTTTTTAATAGTTAGAATTTATGTACACTAAGATAAACTGGTCTTCATCTTGAATCACTCACAAAAATAAGATTGTTCATCTAATATAACTTTGGAATCAGTCATGCCACTGTATGATAAAAACAAAGAATACAGCTGCTTTCCTAATGTATCACATCTAGCTTTCAAGTGAATTCCAAGCATATAAGTCTCACTTTGGTGAACTGCAAGTCTTGGCTCTCCAAACAACTGCAAATGGCTGCTTTCCTACTTGGTTTGAGTGAAAGCAAAGTCAGTGAATGATTAAAGAGAGAGACTTTCACTCCAGTTTATTAGCCATTGTCTTCTAGCCATTTGAGACAAGGAGCACAGGGTGACCCTTAGCCTTATACAAATTTCCCATTGATCACTCAAATTTACTTCTTTTCTGCCTTGGGAAAATATGATCTTGTCAATAAATGCCTTATTTAAGATATCGTTAGTGTCTGTTAATATTCTCTTCATATAATTTGTCAAAGTTAGAGCAAATTGCAAAGTGATTTAATTAAGGCCTTTTCTCCCTTAGGTTCCTTTTGAATTTTAGGTGCATGTTTATGACCATAATCCTCAGTACACAAGCTGGAATCAGGCATTTTCCACAGCATGTCTTCACAGGACCCTGCCACTTTGGACTAATGGCAAGGAAGTGTGGCTCTGAGCTGTCAGCTCCCGGGAAGATGCCAACAGTTTGAAAAAGCAGAGTGGACTCTTCCTCATTAGGAAGATGCCATTATTTGTTTCTTAAGTAGCAAGAATTTCCTTCTGAACCCTTAGAAGAAATCAGGAAGGGCCTTAGTTGAGTTTGTGTAAAGACAACCAAGAAGGGAAAAGAGGAATGCTTACGTCATGAGCAAGAGCTTAGAAATATGAATGAGACTGTTAGACAATGGAATGTGAGTGCTGTGAGAAAAGCTAGATAGAGCGGAGGGGAGACATTCCTGTTAAAGACTTTCAGGGGAGGACATGCATCCTGATTTGCAGGGCAATGTGGTCTCACAAGGGGCCTTCCCAGTTAAAGAAAACTTAAGTTCTACGGTCATGAGAGGGGAGGTGGCTCCACTTCCAAAATGAATACCAGGAGCATTTCTGAAGCCCTGGTTTGGTTTTGTTTGTTTCAAAATAATATGAATTTGTGAAAGTGAAAGCTTTGTGAAAGTCTTGAATGTGTTTTCTATGTGAGTGTTAACAGGGGAAAGAAATGATAAAACTGAGAATGTTTAGATTGTTCATGAAAATGTTATGGGGAACTCATTCATCTGGAGATTATGCAAAAGGGCCAGATTTACATTGGGGATGGGATAAAAGAGAAATACTGAGATTTAAAAAATATATTAAAGTGTTTTTAAGTCCTTAATATACTATTAGACAAGTAAAATTATGCTAAATTATATATTCCATAAACTTTATGAATCTGAAATTTTTCTAGGACACATTTGTAGATTTTATATCAAATATTTAAGATCTGAAAGAAAATGAAAATAAAGTGATCCACTGCTAGAATTGCATTTTGTTAGGAATGATTTTATTACTTAAACTATCAGAGTAATAAATTTCATTATAAAAATGAAAACATTGAATATATATTAAAAAGAAAGTAAAGTCCTTGCATTTTCTTTATTCCCAGTTCCTAGAACCACCACTCTTATTTTCACTGTGTTGAATATTCTAGAATTTTTTATGCACATATAAGAATTAAAATATAAATCTGTATTTTTAAAAGTGAGATCAAAATAGACATATTGTTTTGCAGTGTGCTTTTTTCATTACTATTTCATGACCTCTTCCCATGTCAGTGCAATCTGGTCTGACATTTTTTTTAGCAGTGACATGACGTTCTATAATATAGATGCAGCATAATTTATTTGCATAGGCAAAATTTAAAAGTGATCTTATCAGATTGTTTGACTACTGGATTTAGAAAATTCTTAATTATTTTCTTCCCCAAAGCAATACACCCACTGTTCTATAAATACACATATTTAAAGTATATAAAGTAACAGTTGTTTCTTTCATCCTGTCTACCTTAATCATGAGTTAATCCTTGTTAATGGTTTGGCATGTACTCTTCCCTACTCACGGATATACGTGTACTGTGTATGTACATTTTACAAATTCCTCTGTGTTTTTTAAAAAACTAAGTAATCATGGACCTCTATCAATATAAACAAACTGATCTGCATTTTTTTCACAGGCTGCAAGCTATTGTGCTGTGTGATTATATCATTATTTCATTATAGTAGACTCCTTGTTAACTGGCACTCTCAAGCAACCAGCAAAGACAAAGTAATACTACATTTATCCGGCATCTACCAATCTTCATGGGTGCCAGTTAACTGAGAGTCTACTGTGTTTAATTAACTAACTCTTGTTGATAGATATTAGGATTTTCAGTTTTTTTTCTTTGTATGTCTGCTTATCTTTGAAAGTTTTATTCTTACAAGTGATATTCCTGAGCCAAAGAGTAAATTAATTTAAAATTTTATATGTAAATTTAAAATACCTCTAAGACCAATATATTCAATGGATTTTAAATACAAATATTCAAAACATGAATATCTAGGTTGATCCTTGTATTTATTTAGACATTTATTTATTAATTATGAGTTATTAGAGTATTAAAATTCCTGAGCTTGCCTGCCTCCTTCTGGATTATCAAGGCTATTGCTTTCTTGTCAGATATGCTCTCCTCACTGGGGAAAAAAAAAAAAAAAAGACCTGGGCCGAGGGATGGAGTGAAAGAGAGGAACTGAATGCTCACTCTCTTATAGCTACTAGGAGCTTTGGAACCAGAAAGACTGGGCTTTGTGTTCCAGCTTTGCCACTTGGCAGCTGTGTAGCCTTGGTTAGTTTGCTTATCTTCTATGAGTGTCAGGGATTTAATCTATAAGATGGAAATGATAATAATAAAACCTATCCCATAGTGTCTGGCATTTGGTCATGTTATTTAATACATACATATACATATATAATGTTAAACTGGCCAGATGACTTGCCATCATATTAATGTGATGTTCCTACACACTACTATATGTCAAAGGGCTGCAAATTTGTTATTTTTAAATCAAATTCTCATTGAATATTTTATTTTATCTTTAAAGGGCTTCATATAATATCTCACTTATATGTGGAATCTAAAGAATAAAATGAACAAACAAGACAGAAACACAATCATAGATACAGAGAACAAAACTGATTGTTGCCAGATGGGAGAGGGGTTGAGGGGCTGGGTGAAAAAGGTGAAGGGATTAAGAAGTACAAATTGCTAGTTACAAAATAGTCATGGGAATGTAAAACACAGAATAGGGAATATAGTCAATGATATTGTAATAACTATATAGTGCCTGGTGAGTACTAGACTAATTGGGAGGATCATTTCATAAATTATATAAATGTCTAACCACTATGCTGTACACCTGAAACTAATATAAAATAATATTGAATGTCAGCTGTAATTGAAAAATTTTAAAAAGACAGAAAAACTTTCTAGGAATCATGAAAAAAAAGAAAACTTCATATAATGCCCTCTGAAAGTGCTATATAACTTATTTTCAATTTAAAATAAACAATAGTCATGAAATAAGGCTAAATTGAAATAATAAATGTATCTGGAGCTCTCCTTTGTCCTTATAATTCTGACCCTCATTATGTGTGAATGACTGCCTGATTTGGCTCCTAAGTGGCAATGATCCCACCCCAGAGCTTCATGCTTCTAGAGCTAAATGCTTGCTCATTTGGTCCCTTAGATGTTTCACAGACACTTCAAATACAGCATGCATAAACCAGAACTCATTATTCCCCTGATCCCTGCTCCTGGGTCCCAGTCCAAGTTAATACCACTAACTTGGGATCCAGCAGAAGCTATGACTTATTCTCCCTATCTGTCTTCTCTTCCTCACCATCAAAATGATCAAGATTCATTATTTTGCCTCACCACCTAAATATTTCCAAATCTATCTCTGTCTCTCCATTCCTGCTATTAAGGCCCAATTTTGGTCATTATTACCTCTCATTTGGACTGTTAAAATCGTTTTTTTTTTTAATTGGATTCCTTGCCCTTATTCTTGTTTTTCTCTAAAACATCTGCCAAGCACACACCACTGCCCTGTTTAAAGCTCTTCAGTGGCTCCTCATCACTGTCAGCATAAAACCCCAGCTTACTTAGTTTTAGAGACCAAGCCCTCTTTCACGTAGCACCTGCCTTCTTCAGCCTTATTGCATGCCTCTCCCCACCTCATATTTTTCACTCTCTAGTACCGGTAACACCGAACTGACAGAAACCCCTGTTCATGCTATGCTGTCTCTTACCTACTTACTCTCTTCCTCCCTGTCTTTGCCTAATTCCCATTGATCCTTTATGACAGCTCATATGTCATTTTTTCCAGGAAGTTTTCTCTGAGCTAGAGTCCCTAATCCATGCTCCCATAGTATCTCCATATGCCTTTCTCAAAGCTTTTAGCATATTCTATTAAAATATCTAATTAGGGCACCGACTTCCCATATGGACTCTAAGCACCTCAAGGACAAGTATTTATTTTCCCCAGCACCCAATCCACTGCCTAACACATGACAAGAGTTCAATGAATATATTTTTTAACTGAATCATTTCCTTAAATCAGTATCTGGAGGTATAATGTAGTCACCAATAATCAACATATTAATTGAGCCTTTACAATTTAATAAATATTGTGCAAAAATTAATGGGGATTCCAAAAAGTAGCAGACCCTTACTTCCCATCTACATTGAGAAATAAAATATGAATGTATAAAAAGCTGCTGGGAGTTATGCAGGCAAGCAGATGCACAATACAAGAAAATGATTCTAGGAGGTAGGGGGTCCCTTCTGACTTCTGTCCAAGGAGCTCAAAGTGAAATGGATCTGCGTTGGTTGCAGGGTGGGCAGAACGTGGAGTAGCAGAAAGCAAGAAAAGATGAAAAACTGTTCACTTTCTGGTGCTTTCCTATAATGCAAAGTAGGGGATGTGTACCAAATGGAGAGTTCATTTCAACAGCACAACAGAAAGGAAACCTGGGCCTTGTTTCTTAGGTCTTCTGGCTTCTCCCATGTCATCACTCAACCCTGAGAGTTCCAGCAAGACTTCTTATTCTATAGCTCAGCCCTACGCCCATCATCCAACCTCACCCCAGCACTACTCTAGAGCAACTAGTTACATTTCTTTTGAGAAAAGCTATTTTCCATCAAGCAATTTATTCTGAAGTTTGAAATCCATTTAGTGCCTTCAAATCTAGTACTGAAAAAGACTAACCCACAAAGCAAAGTGAAAGGAAAAAAGTATATAATACTATATTAAATTAACTATCAAGTAATTTATATAGGACTTTGAAGTATATCAGGAATTCGGGAAAGGAGATTTTAATGTAAAGAAGAGAAAGTTAGACTTAAATGAAGAATTTGGACTAGAGTTTGGCCTTGAAAGATGAGTAGGCCTGTATAGGCAGAAGGAAAGGAAAAAAGCTTTCCTTGCAATTCAGACAGTACCAGCAGTAGAGATTACTATTAGAGACAGTGAAGAGAACTGGGACTGGCGGGTAGGAGCTATACGATACATTATTGATGAAGACACTAGCCAGGATTCTGAGCTTGCAAGTAACATCTTTATTCTTCTATTTCTCATCTCTGCCTCTTACACAAAAAAAGGAGGGACACTTATTAAAGAAGAATGTGGTAGTTCACACAATAGAAGAAAGAGCTAAACAATTAAACTCTAAAAGGACAGAAACTGGAGGATTTCTGGGAACTTGAGCAACTCGAACTTAGCTTTCAAGCTGTATTTCATCATCTGTTGTCTTGGTTTTTCCCTAATGTGATGACTTCGTTCTCAGAACAAATTTCTCCACTCTAATGGCCTTTGGCAGCTTCCTGCTTACATCCTAACAGCTTCCATAGTACTTCTGTTCAGAAAGTCTCACGGAAAACCTTTGATTTGCTAAAAGATCAGCTTATAACTAGAAAGGAGAAAGTAATACTGGGAAGACAAAAACTAAGGTGTCCAATAAGTGAGTGACTGATTGAATGATGTGATACCTAGCATAAGGACAGATTACAGAGTCTTAAAAACCAGTCTTTGATGTTTAAATTATACATGATTCTTTAATATTAAAGTTTTTGAGCAGAAAAGTAACTTGAGAGAAGTTACTTAGAAATAGATCTTGTTCAGTGATGCATAAGATTACCTGAATAGTGAGAAGGATGTAAGGAAACCACCCAGAAGAACATGTCCCCCCAAGAATTCAAATGTGAATTTTGATGAGTGTTTATACTGAGGCAGAGCCTTAAAAATTGAGAACAGGATAGCTAAGTGGGAGTACAAAGAATACTAGAGAGGCAATAGAGTAATAGTTGTCAGAATGTGGTTTCCAAATCAGCAGCAGCACCATCACCTGGATGGAACTTATTACAAATCTGAATTCTCATCAGGCTCCAACCCAGACTTTGAATCAGCAACGTAGGGGGTGGCCTGCCATCTCTGTGTTAGCTGCTACCCAGGTAACTAATTCTGATACCTGTTACTGTTTGATACCAATATAGTACAGGTAAAAAGCTACTTATGTGCTTTGTCATCTTGAGCAATTTATTGAACCTCTTCATGCCTTAGACATAAATGCTAATATTGGTGTTTTCCTCAGAGTTTGGAGGGTTAGTGTAAAACATATGGAAAATGTTTACAAGAGTATCTGGGTCATAGTAAGCATTATGTAAATATTTTCTATAATCATCTATAGAACTTGTTGCCTGAAAGAAAGATAAAAATAAAAGATGATTCTGAGTTCTGGCCCATGTGTATATTGGCTCTTGTTGATGGCCAAAAATTGTCTGTAGTATTCCAATACATATCTTACAGATTCGAACTATTCACAGACATTGCCTCCTGACATTCATACTTTGTTCTTCAGTTAAAATCTGGCATTACTGCTATTTTTCTCAAAGAGAATGTTCACTTTTTCCCTCACTGATAACTTACCTTCTCTGAGCCTCAAGTTTTGTTTGTTTGTTTGTTTTAGTTTTTTTTATGGTTTCAGTAAAGATTATAAATAGCACATATAAAGTTTTTGTCATATAGTGTGTGTTCAGGACATGGAAGCTATTAATTACTCTTATCTGTATTTCATCTTTCTTCCCCCTTCCTCTTTTAACCATGGTTTCTCCCTTTGTGTGTCAACTTGTCTATGACTGTTTCTCTTTTGTATTCCTACTATTTTTCTAAGGCAGGGTACCCCTTTCTCTGAATGGATAAATAGTTAATATTTTAAGCTTTGCATGTCATGCAGTCTCTGTCTCAACTAGCCAGCTCTGCTGTTGTATGGTAGCCACAACAGTATGTAAACAAATCAGATGTGTTCCAATGAAACTTTATATCAAGACCCTGAAGCTTGAATTTCATATGATTTTTCACATGTCATGAAATATTCTTCTTTTGATTTTTTTCTCATCTATTTACAAAGAGAACAGCCAGTTGAGCTCACAGACCATACCAAAACAGACTGCTGGCTAGATGTGTCCCACAAACTATGTGCCAATCTCTATTTGAGGGGACTGTCTCCCCCCAACCTCTCACTGCCTTTCTCTCTTGTCATTCTTTCTTCTTTGTTGCTACCCAGTCACCAACAACAAATGAACCCAACATGCGGCACAAGTAAATTTTAAAATATGTTTATTGAATAAAATTTTATGTTTTTTATTATAAAAATAAACTAAGGCTAAAATTTGTTTAAACACTTTAAGAAGCAACTTAGGTCCAGTTGTTTAATTTTTCATGTATTTACTATTTGCTTTTTTTCAATTAAAAAAAAAATTGTTCCCATGAAACAGGCCATAATAGAACAACAGAGCCCAGTATCAACCATTTGAATCAAAATAGGATGACAATCATCAACTCCTGATATTTTCCTCAATTTGTTTTTTTATCCACAGACTTTTCTTAGCTCTGATTTCTTCTTATATGTTGAGACTAATACCTTTCATCTTACTTGAACTTGAATATACGTTGAAAAGACAGTGATGGCTATATGAGCTGATGGTAACTGGTATGTGGTGTGGCCCTTGTTAGTCACCCCACTCCTTTCAGATCTCATTCTGAATCTCTCTCCACTCTGTTACCACACGTAGTGGATGTCATATGGTGCCTACTGCATTGTAGGCATAGGCACATCTTTGTTAAATTAACAACAAAAACCCACTTAAAGATGCTTTTTATTATCATAGGCTTTTTGAGGGAAGACCGTTTAAAAGACAATGCCTACTACCAAGGTGCTCCAACATCATATTTGAAGTTTGAAAAAAATATGACTGCCTTTATGGCTAAATTACTATATCTTAGGTGAGGAAGGCAGCTAAAAAGGTAAGATTAACTATAAAATTTACTCTATAATGTGCCATCACACCTACTAAATGGCTTCCCTACTCTGTTAGAATAATGAGCTCATGAGTACAACTTTCTTAGTGGAGACAAGAGGTTGCTATTATCACCATGGCTATCATGTTTCATATTAATTTTAACATATATTCTTAGGCATTATATAATTTGCCGACCTGATTAAAAAAAAAGTGTAAAGAGAATCTTGTTCTTTATTTTTTTATTATAAAAGAGGGAAAATGTTCGATCTCTTTTGAAAGGTCATGATTCAATTAGAAAATATATTAGGAAGCACATTCAGCAGGTATCTTAACTTAAATCCATCTTTCTGATGATGACATTATTTTTATTCCAGTGCTAAATTTTTTAAATTTTCAACCTTTTATATTAACAGTTAATAATGTAACACCTCTCTCATGGCATATTCCTTTAAAAAATGAAAACTTAATTCTCAGGTACAATCTTGGACTATAGTAAAAATTATTAACTTAGTTTAAGTTTTTTCTATAAGGTTATCTTTTTCAGTCATGATAATAGAAAATAACACATATGGTAATAGATATATTAAACTGAACTCTAGCAAAATTTGAGCCCAAGAAATGGTTATTAGGAAGATATTTAATTAATAATGTATCATTAACATATATTACTTAGAATTTAAGTCCCATTTTTATTACACGGTATATGTCTTTTTATGAAAATTTTTTCTAAAAGGGTTACCACGTCTTAAGTATTATACTAGTAGCTGGGAGTTAAGACAGCATAAAACAAAAGAAAAGTCATCTGAGAAAATATTCAGAAGTGTGACTTGAGTACAGTTTTCAATTTTGGCTGAATTCAAAGGTAAACCATTCTTTGATTAGCATCTTCAACTAACTGGCCACATCAGGAGTCAAATTCTCTCTCAGGTTCTCAGTCAAGAAAACAAAATAAGAAAGGCAGAAAATAGGAGAAGGGCACAAGTCTTATGCCCCTGGCAAAAGCGTGAGAAGTCCAATCCTTTGCTAATGTAATACTGACAACTTTTGCCAGAGGAGATGGAATGGAGTGTGGGAGAATTTTGTTATCATTTAGCAGTACGTTTAGGTAACATCAGGTGGAGCCAGTGTTGGCCTGGGAATCATAAAAGGGTAATAAAAGAAGCAGTTTCTGTTCAGTTTCTCTCATTGACCAAGAATAACTTCAAGGTAACTATATCACCACTCTTTTCAGCCAGTTAGGTTTCTTGTGGTATGTGAGGCAAGGAGATATTTGCTGTATGGGCCCCGCCAGAGGGGTTAGCAAAGCTCCCTGTCAGGTGAGGGCTTTTGGTGAACCTGTAAGGCTTTATTCCAAGTGCATGGTTCTCTCTGTCCATATGTCTACCTGTCTTTAGACCACTATTGCCGATCCAATGAATGGCTACAAAATTAAGTGTAACTGTCTCAGCCTAGAACAATCAGAGAAAGAAGTTACAGAAAATGCAGATGCAGTATATACTAGCAATTCAGTCTTCTCATGGAATGTTTTGGTTGTCATATACCACTATAAAAGCAGTGACCACTTAGTACTAATCTGTGTATTTGTCTAAATCCCTAAAAAGGGTAGAGGATTCACTATTTCTCAGTTCATTTCATTCTCTCACCTTAGGCAGGGAATATGTTGTAGGAGGCAAGAAAGTGAGCTGTTTGTATAAAAGTTTTGAGACCTCTTATTTTATCACATGGGAAGAGTTGATAAGGAGATTATGAAGTAGAAGCTGGACTGACTTAATCTTCTTGCAAAGTCAAGTAGGAATTTCTAGGAGCCATAGGTCTCCTTAGCAGGAGGGAATCATATGGGTCCTACTTCTTTTAAAGACAGACCAAGGCAGAGGGTTTTATTCAGAGAATCAATAGAACCCCAGAACTTAAAAGATCTGGAAACCTCCTAGAATTCTATGAAAAACATTTTTATGAACATATATGCATAGCTTATATTAGAGTCTTAAAAAAAAGGTAATGATCACACATACACAAAACCAATGTTTTGAAGGATTGATGCAACAAAGAAGCAGTGGAAGGTTGTGGAGGGGGTCACAATTCAGTTTTATGAATTTTTAAGCTTAGTGATGGGGTTCATTAAATAATAGTAATACTGAAAGTAGTTTATAGTGAAACAGGTGTCTGATACAATGTTACGCTCCTTTCTTCCCAAAATATTTCGTGTTCAAATTAACATATAATAATTAATGTTAAACTCATTTGATATTAGCATTTTACTAAAGAAGCATGTTTATGGGAGGGAGAAAGGGCCAAACAAAATTAATTTTTATGAAGCTCAGCTTTCCTTGTAGCTCTTTCTTTTTTCTCTCACCAAGTAGAGGGGTCCTGATACTTATCTGTGGGGTATCTAAACTTCCACATATTCAGCTTGTGTTGGGTTTCATTTTCACTCAACTTCAAGGCTAATTACTTTATCCTTTTAATTATTTATTTACTCATTCATTTCCTCAATTTATTTTAAAGTTTTACCCTCTGTCTTGGGTGGTATATATGAAATCTTCCTCAAAAGAGATAAATAATTTTTTTTAAATCAGTTTTGAAAACTAAGGTTTTCTATCTTAATTTTAAAAAATAAGTTATAATAATAATAATGCTGGAGAAAAGAGGGCAAAACAGCTTCCATTTCTTTTTTGGTGTCTGTGACAAAAAAACAACAACAAAAAAAACCTGCCAGTCCTTCGTGATTTTCTAGCTATTTATTAGGCTTACGTGATAAAAAGGTTCTTTATAAACCCAAGGACATAGTGTTTGCATTCTGTTTCTTCCCCTGCTCTACAGCTCCATGCAAGTAGGCGCTCAAGGAGGCAAAGTGCTCCCATAGGCCACTGCAATACCACAGTGTGCCCCAAAGTTCCACCTGCTCTCAGGAAGTGACTTGAGTACTGGCAAAAGTGCTGCTTATTATTGTTCCTATGCTGTCCCTGCTGATTTCTTATTGTAATACTGTTAAAAAGTTTTCTTTACTGGAACAAATATATTCCATTTGGATTATGTCATGAATTTCATCTGGAATAATGAGACTTTCAATAGCTTTTGTGTGTCACCTCTTTTTCACATCACTTGTCTGATGGCACCAAGAATACTTCCTCACTGAAAATAGATCCATTTACAGTCAATAATAGGGGGGTGAGTGTTCATTTTTCTTGGGAAAATGAAAATGTGCACCTTTTATCCTATTATACTGATCCACCAGCTTCAGATTATCTGATTTTCTAGCTTCTCATTTTCTCCTGTATCTTAATGCTATTATTAACGAGAATTCTGTTGCTAGTGGTTTTGAAAAATAATATGTGTGCTTTCAGCCATTACCCGTATTTTTATGGTTTGTCTGATTTAGCTGGACTTTGATAATTATTCCAAATGCTGCTTTGTTGTGGATCAAATACGAGGAGCCCTAATGTCCTTCTAGATTTCATTTCCAGGTCCTTCATTTTGTTACAAGAGAATGGAGTTAATTATTTTTTTTTGAAGTTAATATTTTAATTTTTAGTCACTAGATGAAAAAAAATTATGTGTATAGTCTACAGTTTATATTATATTTTTAAGAGATTATATTCTCTATATAATATACTCTATATTCTTTATACACACATATATATATACATATATAGAGATATATATAGAGAGAGAGTTTTTAGTTTTTTACTTTAGGACATTTATTCTATGAATATGTGTGCATATTTTTTTATGGTGAAATTAAAAAATAATAATAATCTAGAGCAATGTTTCCTTAATATTTCTTTTTGAGAAAATCCCAGATGTTAGTAGATGTACTGCTAAACATATTCATTTTTCAAGAAAGTTTGAGAAACATTAAGTTTCTAAAATATTTTACATTATTATATAAGAAAATAAAGACTTTAATATGCTATTTTGCATTGCAAATCATATTAAGGATTATTTAGTAAGTAGTAATTCCCAAACCTATTTGATCATTGAACCTTTTTCAAATGATTATCAGTTTAAGAAATGCCCTTTAATGGACAAATATTAGTCCCTGAGTACAGAAATAAATCATTTCAATCATAACCCAATCATGAAGAAAATGTTTAATTCTGTTCAAAAAGTCAAAATAATAGGAAAGCAGAGAATTATATATTATATTTTAGAAAACATTTTTATTAAAATTATGTAGAGGGGAAAAACACTCAACTGTCTACTTTTTACATGGACTTATTCATTGTTAGTTGATGGTAAATTAAAATGAAAATGTAATTTTTTCTTTATACTACTATTAGAATTTAGGAGAATTTTGTATTTTCTAAGTATCATAGAGCATATCCTATATAAAGCAGCAATTTGTATTTCAAGTATTTTATAGCAATAATTGGTGGCCAATGAAACATAGTTACCTGTGTGTAAATATGTATGTTCAAAATGTCTTGAAGCAAAATAGTTCTGTAGTGATAAAAAACAAACAAGTGAAAAACCACAAATAGATAAAGACTAGTTTGGTTTAGCTGAGGAAGGAGAACACCAGGATTGATTGTATACAGATAAGATTTTCTGGAAAGGTGACTTAAAGGACAGCATCAAACATTATCTTGTAAGAAGGAAAAGAGATGAAGGCTATTTCTGCTGAGGGAAACTCTTTGCTAATTTGGTTAACAGTGAAAAATATAAAGATCAGAAAAATAGATAGGCTTAGGTAAACAGAAATCATGAACTAAGGTGTGATGATTAGAACCCTGGTCCTATGGGATACTGTAGTGAAAGTAAGACATAAATTTGGGAAATGCTATTTCATCCGTTCTGTTTAATTTGCTTTAATTGAACTTTCACAAAATGAATTTATTACAGAATTATTTTTCCCGTAAATTAAGAACCCTCACAATACCCCTTGGGAGAACACTGAGCTAATATTAATAGGAAATAAGGACTACTAATTAATAGACCGCTACCATAATCATTGCTTCTTTGGGACAAAAATAATAAGAATTAGGTCATACATATTATTCTATCCTATTTCATTACTAAGTAATAAAGAGGCATTGAATTGAAATAGATTTACCTTTCAATATTTTTAAATTTATTAAGTATAAGATCTTTCTAAATCCAGGTCACATAGGTAAATCCTGTTCATGTAGAATCTTCAGAACCTATATAATATTTAAACAAATAGCACTGTTAGATTATAGTGCTTTGAATCAAAGATTATTTTTATTTTTTATTTTTTTGGATGAGGGTGCTTTTTTTGCTTACTTTATAAGCATTAACAATACTTATAATTTAAAACTGAACTACCCAGCGCCTTGTTAAATATGCTTAATTTCCAAACTATTAGAGAATTGGAACATATCCTTATTGTCTTTGAAAGTTTAGCTAATAAACATTTACTTCTTTTTTTTTTTTTTAAGATTTATTTTTATTGTTTTTGACATAGGAAGAGATACAGAGACAGAGATAGAGAGAAGGAGGAGGGCCCAGAACAGTCTCCATAGTTGCACATCATCGGTTTTTCCACATAGTTTCATTTCACAGGTGGGTGCGGGGCTGCACAGGGCAGGAACTGGGCCGGGGTCTCACCCTGGTGAGAACTGAACTGGGGGCACTCCCCAGTTCAGCATGTGGGTCCACACGGACCGGGACTCAATCCTCGGTCCCTGGGGCTGCTAAGTGAGTGCTTAACCCACTGAGCCATCCCAGCTTCCCACATTTACTTCTAAAAGCAACATCTTTAAGATTTAGAAGGTTAAACCAGCCCCTCCATCTACATGAGCAAAACTTAACAGAAATCAATCAGGCCAAATGCAAATCAAGCAATGCCTGAATGAATAATATATATTTATTCTCTTTACATTTTTAGGTCATGATTTTAATGCAAAATCCTTAATGGAAGAAAAGAAGATGTGCGTAGGGCTGCTTTAGAGACAGACTTTAGCGTATATGGGGCTGACACCAATTTAGAAATGAAATAGAGTTTTTGTAGGTACTCATAGATTTTTTTTTTTTTTTTTTTTTCTTAGTCAATTGAGAAAGAAAGCATTTACTTTAGTATAAGTCAAAAAATTCTAACTTGGGAAGCCGGGTGGCTCAGTGGGTTAAGTGCTCACTTTGCAGCGCCAGGGACCAAGGATCGAGTCCTGGCCCCGGCCTGTGTGGACCCATGTGCTGAACTGGGGAGTTCCCCCAGTTCAGTTCTCTCTGTCTCTGTATCTCTCTCTGTCAAAAAATAAACAATAAAAAAAAAAGAGTATATAAAAAGTTCTGACTCTGTTGGTCTAGGGCTGGGGTGGCGAACCTATGACACGCGTACCCAAAGTGGCATGCATACCCTAAGTGACACACGGAGCAATTATTTCAGCACGCGGAGCTGTGAATACCATTTAAAAAATTATTGTTTATGCTCTTATAGACATAAAAATAATCAATACCTCTATCTCACTTGATGGGTTGGCACGCGAGTCGAGCGAGTATACTCTTATTTCATAAACTTTGGCACTCAATCGCCAAAAGGTTCGCCACCCCTGGGAAATTCATGCTATTTGGTCTCCTATTAAGATCTCCAAAATTGGTCATTTTCCAAGATCTCTCAACCTGTTCCAGGCCTTTTTTGTTTGTTTTTTTAACAATGAGGTTTTGTTTTGTTTTTTGTTTTTTAATTGCTAAATTTATTGGGGTGACGTTGGCTGGTAAAAATTACATACATTCCAGGTGTACAATTATACATTACATCTTCTATGTATTGCACTGTATGCTCACCACCACGAGTCAGTCATCACCATATATTTTATGTCCCCTCCCTCCTTCCCCACCCCCCTCCCACTTAGATTTTTTTTTTTTACTCTTTAAGAATAGGACTAAATTTCACAGTTTAAGTTGGTTAACAGGTCTCCCTCGTATTAACTGCAAAGATAACATAACAATTTTGGTCCTCATTGAAAAATTGTATCATATGGTTATAAACTTGATGCAAAATTTTGAAGTTTAACTGAAGCCAGGTAGATAAAATTGTTATATTACTGGAATCTTTAAATCCATGCTATGAAGGTAGCTTTTTTTTTTTTAACATTCTAACAGACCTTACATCGTTTCTAAGTAGCACTCTTAATTTTTTCTCTCCAAAGAAATTTTATGCTTACTTTATAAGAGCTGCACTTTTTTCAATTGTAATTAAACCTCAAAACATGTTTAAAATATGTGTTTAAAGAAGTGGCAATAATAAAGGAAGGGTTCTGTAAATTTTAGAAAATTTGGTCAGAAATGCCATTTGGTGAGGTTTGTCTTATTCTCCACGCTCTTGAATAGTTTAAGATATTTTTCTATTATATTAAAATGATAGTGTGACTTTAAGAGTAGCATAATTATAAAAGGAAAATAAGCTTTGTTTATCTTAAGTTATATTGTTCTTATAAATTGATAGATATCACAATTATTTAGATAGAAGTTATTTTGAAACATGATTTCATGATTTATATGGTCTAGATTCAACAAATAAGTTAATTTGTTTGTTTGTAATGACATAGTAAGGTCTTAGAGACATATCCTTTATCTAGACTCTTTTTCTTTAAAATTTTTATTGTCATTTCAGATTTACAAATAACATGCAGGTTCCCCAAAGGTTAATATTTTACTACAGTTCCACATTTGCATTCTCTCTCTCTTTTAAAACTATTTTTCCCCCCTGAATTGAAAATAGATTGCAGATAGTTGCCCTTATACATTATACTTCAATATGTATTTCTAAAAAACAAGGGCATTCTCTTTCATAAACACAGTGTTGTTATCTAAATCAAAAAACTAACAGTCATTCAATAATAACATTGAATTATAGACTTTACTCAGATTTCACCAAATTACCCCAGTAATGTCCTTTATAGTAAAATAAACTACTGACCAAGTGTTAATCTCAGTTGTCATGTCTTTTTAGACTCCTTTTGACTAGAACCTACCATAGTCTTTGTGTTTCTGGATATAATACTTTTGAAGAATATAGAATATCTGTTTTGTAGAATGTCCATCAATTTGGATTTTTATGATGTTTCCTTGTGACTAGATTACAGTTGTGCCAGACTTAAAAGAAAAAAATTTGTATAACGTGCCTTTACAACAACAAATTACATTTCTGTTTATAGGCCTGAAAGTCAAAACAAATTAATTATTTGTCATACTTGCATTAAACAGAATACTCAATTTCAGCTTTCCAGAACAGAGTCTCTAAGATTTTGTATGTTTCCTAAAGAAAAAAAATAGATTTATTCATTGAGGATCTTGTTAGTTTTGATGGTTTATAGAATCACATAGATCATTCTAGAATTTATTCAGAAAACAAATACAATGTTCAATAGTATTGATCTTCTCTTTTCACAGTTACTCCTGAATGCCCACAGAAAGGAAGAAACTTCTCCTTGGATGAACTCAAATTCTTATCACAGCTCATAAAATCCTTTTTGAAGCTGGAAAAAAGTCTTCAAGAATTATTAAAAGAAATGTTTTTATTGCTTAAGATACCCAGAAATATTTCAGGTAACAGGCTCCTTTGTTTAAATTTGGAAATCTATCTATCTCTTTGTTCTTACTTCCTGACACTGAATCTGTATCATTACTTGAAAAAATAAGATGAAAAAGGCATGATAGAATTCTTTAAAGTATGAAAGAAACGTTAGGAATTAAAGAAAATCCTATTAAACCATAGAATTATATATTTTTTTCTTTTGCACATGGCAAATTCCATAATTCTAGTTGACAAACCATCATAAATCAATTCTAAATAATTGTCTTTAGGTAAAATCAGATTAATTTTTTTTTTTTTTTTATATTCAGAGAAACCCAGCCTGGCCTATGAAAAGAATAAGCAAACCACATGATCTAGTAGCTCCTTTTCTGCTACCAGCAGCGGTATGACCTTGAGCAAAAAGTTACTTTCCTTAGACCTCAGTTTTCTCACCTTCATAATGATAGTGTAAGGCTAAACTAATTTCTTTTTGTTTTCTTCTACAATTAGATGCTTTAGATTCCAATATGTTATATAGGGCTGTGAGAATTAAATGATTTAGTATAAGGTATGTAGAGTATTTAAAAGGATGTTTAGTATATCATAAACAATAAGTGTGAGTTGTTCCTATAGTAATTATAATTATATGATATGTTGCTTAATCTTAACAAAATCATTTGAAGATAGCTGTGCCATGTGTGTTGGAATAATGTTTCTAAAATTAAAGGTAGACTTCAAAGCCATATAGTTAAGATATGTTCTCTGTCTTTCTATCTATTCTTATAAAGATTTGCATCTATATCAGGTTAAACTATACAAAATTCTCTTTCAAATGATACCATATATCATTTTAAGGAGAATAAATTAGATAGTTATTGCATTTATAAACAGACAAGCAAGTGATTAACAATCTGAAAATTTCAAAACCTGATTTCTTAGTAAGGAATTACATTTAGTTTAATATGTTTACCTTTGTATTTATTTGCTTTGCCTGGGTAACTAATGTTAGGAAAGTTATAAGGTTGGAGTTTGTTTTATGTTAAGCCAAGTTTACTGGCCTTCTGTTTCAGGTTAAGTTTAATTAGCACTATTAGATTGTGAAGTACATAATATAGATAATTTTTCCATATTTGGAGATAATTTGAAGAAAAATGAAGGTGGATTATAAATTTCTGAAAGGTGACAAAAAGCCAATCGGAAAATAATAAAAATATAAGACGTAAAATATGAAAATTAAAAGACAGAATGAAAAAGTAGATTAATTGGGAGATCATGTGAGCCCTAGAGGGTCTTTTAGATGGAACTGATTAGGACAAAGAGAGATCTAAATAGAAAAATTTGACATCCTGATATTTGATTGACATGTTGGTTCTTCGAGCAGCTGACACTTGGTGTGAGTACTCATCCATCATTCCTGGCTAAGATTTGGCATCCCTCATGCACATCTCTAGCATATATTTTCTGAAGTGTGGATCAAGAAACAGTGAACTCCAACAAACCAGACTCATGTTGCGTTGGTCCTAGTCCATGCCCTACAGAAATTAGGTCAATCCTGAGAAATTTATTCTTCTTAAGGGCAGCATAAATTCAAAATTAAAATCATGTTAGAGAGATATGGTAAAGATATAAAATCAAAATTTCCATAAATTGAAGCAGAGTTTTCACATAGCGATTTCAGAGAAATACAAAAAGCTGGTTTGACTATTAGATTAAGATCAAGTGATGTTGAGAATTGCAAATACCTATATATTTAAGAACAATAATTACCATTATTGAATAAAATAAACAGAGGAGATATATAATTATGCCAAAATGTACTGTCTTACCCCAAATTTATCATATAAGCAGCATGGCATATAAAAGCAATTTCAATACCACAATATTAATAATATATTATATAAACATTTGTGGATTATTAAACATACTATGAAAGGAAATTTAAAGGACAGATATAAGAAATGTCTAAGTACTAGAACATCCCATTGTGATATGTGTCTTCTTTATTGTGGAAATCCATATATATATATTTTTGTAACAAAATCAAGGTTGATCTAATCTGACATAACTTTATGTAAATGGCTCCATGCAAAGAATGATATAGAGGGAAATTCTAAAATGAAAAAAATCTTAAATATTTTATTAGTATAGCCATGTTAATAGATTCTTATCAAAAGCCTTGGTTTCTTAAATTAGGAAGAAAAGAATTCTTTGAAACAGATAATTAAGGAAATTAAATGTTATCCTGATAGTCATTCTTTTGCTTAGAAATCCTTCATGGGAGAGAATGGGAGGAAAAGATCAAATCACTTGGTACTCTGTGTATTTCTTTTGGTTGGAGCATATTTTGCTAATAAAGATCTTAGAGTTGTCTACTGTGTCTATGTAACCAAAACAATGTGATGAAAGGTAAAGTTTATTTTTTTCATTGTCCAGATGTTTTGAAAATACCTAGGTGCTTAGCATCACATAGAGAAAATATACGTAATGATGATTAAGCAAATAATTTACTTTTTGCTTTCATCTTTCCTACTATATTGTCAAGGTAGTCAAATTGGCAGTCAAATGTATTGCATCACTCAAATTACTAATTTGAGTATGATGCAATACATTTTATAGAGACAAAACATTTTTTTTATAAAGAAAATATATTTAGTCATTATATTTATGTGCTTTTGGGGGGCATAATTTGATGGTTTTCTATTTTGGTCACTTCAGAAAAATTTGACTATTATTTGACTATTAGAGTGCCTTACTGTGTGTCATATAGGTGTTTATATCTTAAGGAGTGGTTTCAGATTTAATTTATGGGGCACTTCTAATGCTCCTTCAGAATAAAGTTGTTCTTCGGGCAGTTCCTCAAATTTTCCAAAGGTGGCATCTGAGATTTATCTAAACCAGGATGTTTCTTGGCCCTCATTTTTCTTTAGCCCCAGCAATGACAAAAAGCAATGGCTGCTTCAATTGAATGTAAGAAGAACACTTAGGGTTTGTCTCAGAAGAATCAAAGATTTCAGATCTTCTGAAAGATTGTTTGTACTCTTAGGGGGTCTTAAGAGGGGTCAAATGGCTTCTAAAAATTCCTTAGCTAGATGGTTAAGGGATTGTATTAGGGAGGCGTATGTAGTTAAGGTAAAGAGGCTCCTAGGGTTTGTAAAGCTCATTACACTAGGACTTGAGCTGTTTCTTGGGCAGAGAGGTCGAAGGCTTCCACATTGGAAATTTGCAAGGTGGCCACCTGGGCTTCTCTTCATACTTTTTCATAGTATTATCTCTTGGATGTAGTCTCTTCTACAGATTCAGCTTTTGGTGGGAGGTTGCTTGTGAGCCAGAAAAGAACAGTGAAGAAAGAAGACTTATAGTTTCCACTTAGAGCTGCCAACAAGGCAAGTTGCTTTGTAGTGCACACAATGGGAGCCTATGAAGAACAATTTGGGTGTGAAAATGAATGTCACAGGGAAGTACTGCCAACCTCTACTCTCTATGAAAGAAAGTGACAGTGTGGAAACTAACCAGAAGTATAAAATGAACCACAGCAAATTCTGTAGGGGGATGCTGTTTAACAGCTAGCATTCTTGTGACCGTCTGCACTCTACTGAGGTCCTTAATCTGGACATGTTCTTAAAAAAACAGAGTTGATTGCATGCAAATAACCTATGTTTTAGAGAGATGAACCCAAAATGGACTACCTCCTCTAGACAATACCATTAAATGTATAGAATTTTCAATATACTTTAAAATTTTTGTCAAGTGTTCATAGACCTCATAAAGTTTGGCAATGTCAGATATTGAAATTGACTATTTTGAATTCCAAACAAATATTTAAAGGCCAGAACTTGTTAAAACTATGGGATATTTTATTAGTCTAGATTCAGTGTTACTAATCCTGTCTTACAATGATCCCTGTTGTTTCTCTATACAGGACAAAATTTTTTAAATCTTTTTAATTTAGGGGGAAATATTATAAAGATTTTCATAATTGGGGGAAGCTGGGATGGCTCAGTGGGTTAAGCACTCACTTTGCAGCCCCAGAGCCCAAAGATTGAATCCTGGGCCTGGCCCATACAGGCCCATATGCTGAACTGGGGGTGTGCCCCCAGGTCAGTTCTTGCTGAGGCCTACATGGTGGGCTCCCAGCCCAGTTCCTACTCTGCACAGCCCCGAGCCCAGCTGTGGAGTGAAATTATGTGGAAAACTAATGCTGTCAACTATGGAGACTGCTCTTGGCCCTCCCCCTTTTCTCTGTCTCTCTCTGTTGCTCTCTCAAAAAACAATTAAAAAAAAAAAACCCGATTATTATAATTGCTTGATGATTCATTTTCTCTTACTATAGAATTGCTCACCAGCAAAAGAAGTCTTGAGTAGTTGATCTTTTATTTACTAATCATGAAAATAAGAAGATGTTATATATATATATCAAATCACATTACTTTGAGTAAATAAGCATAATGTATTTGGGAATGAAATGATAAATAGAAGATAATTAAATTTTTTCTTAAGTCTTATAGCTACACAGTGGCTGATAGTTATATTTTCCCTAATAGATCTATAAAGCTTTTACTTCACATTAGTGTTATTTTTTCAAAGTAAATTAGCTGGTTTTGTGAGTTGTCTGTAGAAAAGTAAAGTGACATTAAAAATCCAAGTGTTGCAATATTATTGACTATATTTTCTTTTTTGTTTTTTAATATATTTTATTTATTTATTTTTGACAGAGAGAGAGAGAGAGAGAGAGAGAGAGAGAGAGAGAGAGAGAGAGAGAGAAAGAGAGAGAACTGAACTAGGGGAGCTTCCATTTCAGTATATGGTTCCCCACGGGCTGGGGCCAGGATTTGATCCTGGGTCCCCGGGGCTGCAAAGTGAGCGCTTAACCCACTGAGCCATCCCGGCTTCCCCTGACAATATTTTCTATGCTATACTTTATATCCTGTGACAATTTTGTGACTACCAGTTTGTACTTCTAAATCCCTTCACCATTAGTGCCAGGTGGGCACTAATCAGGGCATCGCTTCATACATTATATAAATGTCTAACCACTATTCTGTACAGCTGAAACTAATGTAAAATAATGCACACACGTACATACATACGTACATACATATATAGACACACACACATATATAAAGATCTCTCCATGTTAAAATAATAAAATCTTGACAAACTATGTAAAGGTTCTTTATCACTAACAGTTATATAGAAACAGTTAATTTTTTCTAACAGCTGAATAGATTTCCACTGATGCATTTAACCAGTACCTTATTGATGCACATTTAGGGTTCTTTTTTACTGCCCATTTGCTACCACAAACAATGATATGACAAATTTCCTTGAACTATGTTTTATTATATGCACATGTACGGTATATCTGGACAGTAAATTTCTGAAATGGAATTGCCAAGTTAAAAGCTATGGTCATTAATAAGATGAAAAAACTGGACACTGACTGAGAAAAATATTTACAAAACATGTATCTGACAAAGACTTGTATCTAAAATATACAAATAACTTAAAATTCAATAAGAAACCAAAAAACTTTATTAAAAATTGAGTAAAGGATCTGAACAGACACCTCACCAAAGAAGTTATACAGATGGCAGATAAGCATATGAAAAGATGCTCAATATCATATGTCATCAGGAAAATGCAAATTAAAACAAGAAGATAGCACTACGCACGAATAAATGACTAAAATTTGAAGCACAACACTAGTCCTGGCAAGGATCTGAAGTAACAGGAACTCTTATTTATTGCTTATAGGAATGTAAAATAGTATAGCCTCTTTGGGAGACAATTTGGTTGTATCTTACAAAGCAAAACTTATATGATCTAGGGCAGGGGTGTCAAACTGACAGCCCACGGGAGATAATTTTTTGTGGTCCACGATGCTCTGAAATAAAATGAAAATAGAAAAAATTGTTATGAAGAAAATAGCGCTTAGGGGAGATGGAGGCAATACAGTACACACAATTCCCTTGTTAACCCTTTAACTACTGAAGATGAGTATACACGTGGCCCAGTGCCTTTCCTGGGGGCCTGTGGGCATGTATAAACACACTGACTCAGTTCTGGCGACGTTTGTAAATGTGATGTGGCCCGCGTGAATCTTGCCTGTTGCACCAAATGGCCCGTGTTTTAATTGAGTTTGACTCCCCTGATCTAGGGGAAGCTGGGATGGCTCAGCGTGTTAAGTGCTCACTTTGCAACCCTGGGTACAGAGGATGGAATTCTAGCCCCGGCCCATGCAAAACCATATGCTGAACTGGGGTACACTTCCCATGCAGGAGGCCCCCAGTTCAGTTCTTACCTCCCGGTTTGGCCCCTGGCTTGAGGGGACATGCCTTTCATGTGGGAGACCCTGAGCCCAGTTCCTGCCGTGCGTGGCCCCCACCCACCTGTGTGAAATGAAACCATGTCAAAAACTGATGATGTACAGCTATGGTGACTGCTCTGGGTCCTCCTCCTTCTCTCTGTCTCTCTCTGTCTCTGTCACAAGCAATTAAATAAATCTTAAAAAAATAAAATAAAATAAAATTATAAGATCCAGTAAGCAAGATGCCCTTTCCTAGGTAAATTAATTAGCTGTGGTGCATCAATACAATGGAATTTTATTAAATGATTTGAAAAATTAGATATTAAGACATACACACAAAAAGAAACAATCTTAAATGTATATTGCTAAGTGAAAGAAGCCAATCCAAAAAGGCTACAGATTCAAACTATATGACATTCTGGAAAAAGCAAAAGTAATAGAGACTGTAAAAGATCAGTGGTTGTCAGGGTGAGTGAAAAGTGAAAGAGAAGTGACTAGATGGAGCATAGGAGACTTTTAGAACAGTGAAATTGTTTTCTGTGATACAGTCAAGATAGGTACCTGGAAAAACCCGTTGAACTGCACAACACAATGAACAAACTCTAATGTAAACTATGGACTTTAGTTAATAATTATCAATATTGGTTCATCCACTATAACAAATATACTATACCAATGCAAGATATCAACAATAGGGAAGCTGAGGGCTAGAGGAAAGAAAGTATATAGAAACTCAGTATTGTCTGTTTAATTTTTCCGTTAACCTAAAACTGCTCTAAAATATAAAGTCGATTAAATTTTTTTTTAAATATAGATATTTTGAGACTGCCAAGTCAGTTTGTCATATCTATTTTGACTGCTAATGGTACTTTTGTTACATAGAATTGTTTTATGGCTTCTGCATTTTGTATCTTTCTGAAGAGTCTTCTCTACACTGATCTTCTGAAAAAATATTCCATATTTTCTTTTAGTGGCCTTATAGTTTCCTTTCTCTTTATTGAAAAAGTTTGATTAATCAGGATTTCACTTTGAAATTAGAATTGATCATTATTTATAATGCCATCTTTAAAAGATGTAATAGGGAAAGCCAGGGTGGCTCAGTGGGTTGAGCACCCACTTTGCAGTCCTGGGGACCGAGGATCAAATCCCATGTGGACCTATATGCTGAACTTGGGTGTGCTTCCCATGCAGCAGGCCCCCCAGTTTGGCTCTTGCCCCCTGGTTTGGCCCCTGGCTTGAGGGGGCATGCCTTCCATGCGGGAGGTCCCCAGCCCAGTTACCGCTTTGTGCAGCTCCTGTCCACCTGTGTGGAACGAAACCACGTTGAAAAAACTGATGACATACAACCATGGAGACTGTTCTGGGCCTTCCCCCTTCTCTCTGTCTTTCTCTGTCTCTGCCTCCATCCAAAGAAAAGTAATAATAGTAACAACAAAAAACAAGCCATAAAGAAAGCATTTTAGGTTAAGTGGTATAATATTGATCTAAACTTTCTCTAAACTACAATGTATGTTGAGAAATAAAGCAGGATTACTAAATTGCAGTCCATGGGCCCTTAAGGTTCATGAATGCACTTTACAAGAGGGCCTAGGAATCCTCAATAGTATGTGTATGAGAGAGAGAGAAACAGAGAGAGAAGAGAGAGAAGTACACTTACTTAGTCATAGTGTGCATTTTGGATGGAGTGTTCTGTCACTTCAATCAAGTTCTTAGATGTACAGTATTCACAAGTCCAAAATGATTAAGAAACACTGGAATTGAGGAAAACTTTTCCACAGATAGAAAAATTCTGATAAAATTTTCCAAAAAGATACTGTTATCTCTTACCAAATTAAATATTTACCTCTCTAGGGAATGTTTCTGTGAACTGTATTACTTAGGAATCATTCATGATTAAGCTCACGTATATAGGAAAAAACAAAAAAACACAGATGTTCTAGATGACTGTATCAGTCAGAAACCCTAATAAGAAGAATCAGGAAGATTTTGAAATTTGTTTACCCAGCACATATGGAGAAGCTGACTCTTAAGATTAAGACTTTTTTTTAAAGATTTATTTTATTGTTTGAGAGAAGATGAGAGAGACACAGAAGGGGGAAGGGCCCAGAGCAGTCTCCGTAGTTGTACATCATTAGTTGTATTGTAGTTTTATTCCACACATTCCAAGACTCTTAAAAAATGTTTAAATTACCTAACAGTTATAATTTGTCATTATATATCAACTCTAAGCAAAAGACAAAATGAATACTAACTCATTTATATCAAATTTAAATACAATTAATAGAATCTTGGGATGCCGAGATGGCTTAGCAGGTTGTGTGCTTGCCTTGCAACTGTGAGGTTCAGGGATCGAATCCTGGCCTCAGCCTATGCAAACCCATATGCTGAGCTGTGGCATGGCTGGTGACCACCAGGATGACTTGGTGATGAAGGTTCTTGCCTACCATTCAGGGGACCCCGGGTTTAGTTTCCACCCCGTGTGGCCCCACATCCACCTATGTGGAATGAAATTATGTCACAACTAATGATGTATATCTATGGAGACTGCTCTGAGCCCTCCTCCATTCTCTTTTTCTTTCTCTATCTTTCTCTCTCTCACACACACACATTCTTTCAAACAGTAAAATAAATCTTTAAAAAAATAAAGTGCAATTAATAGAATCTTAGTGGAACAGTGGAAAAATTTATTTCTGGCATATTCATTACATTTTTGTAGGCTTATATTTTCCTTATGAGAACAGTTCCCTTATTCTAAAAACTAAAAGTTGAAAAAATATTTCTGTTTTAAGAGCTAGAGATTATTTTTTATCTTTCCCAGTGTTTGTGTTTTTCCAATAAATTATTGATATACTTATTAAGAGTATAATTTTTCCTAATATGCTGATGTTTATCCATGTACTTTTGTTCTTCCTTGTTTCAAAAAAAAAAAAGAACTATTAAAGTACTAAGGAATACTACCGGTTTTTAAATGCAATACTTTAGAATTTAACTTTTTACATGAACAAGGAAATTGACATTTACTTTGTTTTCATAACTTATCCTACGTTATCAACATGAAAATGAATTAATGACAAAAGGATGTGTATTTTATAACTTATATGTACATGTACATCAAATATGAATATAAATAGCACATAAATTTCATCATTATATATATGAAAAAGGATTATATATAGCTTTATACTGTCATTATTGTAATGGAAAAATCACCCTACATCTTGTTGACTATATTCTCTGGATTATGATATGTGTGTACATATGTGTGTATATATTATGGGTAGAGCTCTTCTACATAACTTTAATTGAATCTATTAATTACACCTAGTATGGTTTTTCTTAATGTATGTTTGTGTATTTGTTTTCTTTTCTATTGCATAGGAATTTTGGACACATACAATAGAGAAGCTGTAATAGAGAAACATAGAGAAAATGAAACCAGTATTCCTTCAGAACAATTGCTACCAGTAAAAGAGGCAAGTAAGGGAGGAAAAAAGGGTGGTATTTCTTTATTCATATCATATGTCTGTGAATCCATTATGAATGAAAATGTCTTGAGTTTTACCTTTTGACACTAAAAAAAATAATTTTGGGTTGAAAACTGGCTTATAAGTTTTGACAAAAATTGAATTTAATCAAGACACTGTTCTCTTGGGTGGAAAGAGGTCTTTGCTCTCATCCCAACTTAGGGTCTACACTTTGAGAATTTGGACTGTAGATAATTGTTGAAAAGGAGGGACATGGGGATTAAATAGGAAAGGAAAGAGGAATAGTTTAAACTGGCCTCTTATTTTATTGTGTTCTGTTGGTTCATATACATATATTGCCACTCTTCCCCTGCTCTTTTCTGTATTATAGAGAATTATGTCTTCCAGGCTTCCTTGCTTTCAGGTTCTGGGAAGGCTTGGCCTATGAAAGGCATTGATGAAAGACCTAAAGGATGGAGGTCGGAGAAAAACCAGAGTATTTCTTCCCCTCTTTCTGTTTTAGGAAACATCTCCTTTATGTCCTCCATGGGTCCTTCTCTCACCACATAGTCCTCCCTCCATTGTTCCAGTTCCACCTGGCAGTTCCTTCTTACATTTTAACTTTGACTGGTGGCCCCAAGAGCTAGACTTACATAGATAGTCCCCTTTCTTTCTTCCTTCGACCCCCTTTTTCCTGCTGCATTAATATCTGTCTTGCTTCACAACCATGTTTGGCTCCTCAAAATTCCATCACCTTTGTATTCGACATTAGAATTTTTTCTTCTGAAATACCTAGAGTGGTTACTATTTTCTGAATGGATCTTGACTGATTTTGTAGGTAAAGGTTTATAAAGACAAAAGAACATAGAGTTTTGACAGTTCAAAGCTAGAATTCAAGGAATATAATCAGGAAAATGCAAAGTTAAACATTATGCTTTAACCAAAAATCAGAGTGAGTATTAAGAAATTAGCATTAGGTAATGGAGCAAAGGGATTCAACAGGTATTTACTTTGTGCACAAAACACAAAGCCATATAATTTCCTCTTTATTCTTGCATTAACTAGTGAATGTTCTCTGATCTAATTGGAAGATTTTTGGTGCCAAATATCAGAGAGAATAGAAGGAAGCAAACAATATTTTATAAAAACAAATAGACTTCTAGGAAGACCTTTGAATAGTAAAGGTTTTCAGTTTTCAGTTTTTTAGTAAAGATTTTCTTTTTAAGAACACCTAGTTATGTGCTTGATTTTTTTATATTTTGAGAAGACAATTCAGATGGGCCAAGATACTATAATCATGTATAAATTACCATGGGCCAAGGTAATTATCATTGCACACACACACACATATTTTTATTGCAGCCATGGCAATTACTGGCAATTTTTACCAAAATATATTTCTTTGGATGAATTAATGAATGGATGAATGATTTTAATGAATGGACATGCCCCGATGGGATGAAAAAAAACAGAGTTTTGTTGTTTTTGTTTTTAATTTTTATGAAGTTATTTTTCTTGTTAAATCTCTGTCATAAATGTGCTCCAAGGAAATACTATTATAATAGTATTTCCTAGTGTCAAGTACTATACCCATGACACTTCTCAAGTTTTACTTATAAGATTAGAGGTTATATTAGCTGTGCAGATTCAAATGTTGAATAATTTTATGTAAAAATGACATGAGAGATATGTTTTCAGGCCCTTCATTGTTAAGGGTCCAAATAAACTTCAGGAGGTTTAATTACTATTTAATTATAAGCACAATATGTATGAGAGCCATTTCTTATGATTATAGAGTCATGGAATCATAGAATTTCAGTTCTAGAAGGAGAATTATCTTTATTATTTTATATGGGATACATAAAAAGCATGAAACGAATGCTGAGTGGGATGTATGTGCAAGAAAATTAAGCTAATGATCATAGTCTCAGTAATTTTAGGCTGAAAGAGACCCTAGAAACCATCCAATTCAGTTCTTTTATTTTTCTAACAAAAAAACCTGAAATCCATAAAAATAAAGTAATTTAGTCAGGGAGCTTGAGCCTAAGGTCTTCTGAAGTTGAAGTATGTAAATTGTTACTGTAAACAAGATTATATTAAAACACGGAAAGTTTACCGGTAACTCTAAGCATACAAGGGATAGTCAAGAAATTGACAGAATGAAGGGAAAGGGTACAAAAAAATGATCATTTTTCCTTTTCAATATATCCACCCTTAACCCTAATACACTTTTCAGATCTTTCAATAAATTTATTTATACCCTCAGGGGGAAAAAAATGTTTTGCCCTCAAATTGCAGCTTTAACTTCATCATCTATAGATTTCTTTCCTCGAAGCTGATTTCTTGTTTGTTTGTTTGTTTGTTTGGGGTTTTTTTTGGGGGGGCGCAAATAAATAATCAGACAGAGCCAGGTCTGGATTGTGGAGAGGGTGGTTTAATGTTCGGAGCCACAGTTGTGAAGAGTAGCCAATGCAACATTTCTCTTATGCACGGTCACATTGTTGTGCAAAAGCAGAACACCTTTGGTCCAGTCCCATCTTCTTTTCTCTTTCACAGGTTATTTTTACTGTTTCAGCTGACTGAAATAGTTCTCTCCAGTTATTGTGACACCCTTATCCTTGTAATGGATCATCAGGATACTCTCCGTATCCCAAAAAGCAGTAACCATGTTTTTTTCCAGCCAACTGGAACACCTTGAAGTTCTTAAGAAGTGGCACGTCCCTTTCATGCCACTTCATGGACTCCTGCTTTGACTTAGGCTCATAATGATGAACCCAAGATTCATCTCCAGTGACAATACTCTTTAAAACTTCATCTTTATTGTCTCTGTAGAGGTCCAGAAACTGTCACAAATACTCAATGTACTGTTGTTTTTGAAGCAGCGTTAGAATTCTTGGTACCCGTCTTGCACTGACTTTTGACATCTTTAGATGCTGATGGAGAATGTTCAAAATGGTTGTGGGTGACACTCCAATTATTTCTGCAAGCTGCTTTTTATTCAATCTGGCATCTCCTGTTACAAGTTTTCAACTTTATTGACAGTGTCTGAGCAAGTGGCTTCAACAGGGCATCCTAGACTGAGGTCTTCTTCAATGGACTCTGCTTTGTTTCAAAATACTATGCCACTTATAAACCGTGGAATTACCCAGGGCAACAGTCCTCATAAACTGCTAACATTTCTTCCCAAGTGGTTTAAGGTGTTTTCCCTTGTTTGGTGAGGAACTTAATGATGGCATGAACTTCAGTTTTATTCCTACTTGGACTTTTCTCCACATTTCACATGCTTCTTCACTGATATCTGAAAGAACATGGGTACAGTAGGCTTGAAATTTGGCACATATATTAGTAATAAGTCACACAATCAAAGTATGTGCACTAGTTCTCTCACCTCTCCAATAGCCACCTTGTTCTGTGAATTTTTTGACTATCCCTTGTAGGTTCAGCCTACTATCCATAATGTTTTTTGTACTTGAGAGAACATTAGAACAAAGACCAAAAGAAAAAAAGAAAGATAAAACCAGCCTCCACCCCAATCTTTCTCACTCCTACACAGACTAATGCAGATCATTTCAATTTTTCATTTTCTGGAACAAAAGTAGTGCCACTTACTACATTGTGAGTGGAGAAACCAAATAAAATTCTGAAGTACAAATCTAGAAAGATGCAGTGTTGTATTTTCTCCGAGAAATATATTTCTTATTGCTATTTTTTGGCTTGTCTGGACTTCTGATAGCGAAAAAGAAATAAAAGATTGAATATTAAATGCTGTCATGTTGCAGTACTTGTTAACAATAAACTTTAGAAAAGACTATAAAATCTAATTTAGACTTTATTAAATGTATTGAATTTAAAGTTTATTTTATGTGATAAATAGTAAGTATAACTTTCAGCTCTCATAAAGATGGTTTTATTGAACTATATTTAAGAGATTAAATTTTGAAAAAGTTTTTTATTAAATCCACTGATGAATTAAAATGAAATGTCAGTATATTACTGTGTGTAAAGAATGCACATGTTTTTGTATATTGCTTTATTTACTGGGTAATATTTTTCAGGTTGTAAGAATAGCTTTTACAGTATATCAAAGAATACCTATATTCAACATGCTGAATGAAAGCAATAATTTTATATCTATAACAATGGAAACACTTGCTGGTAAATTAAGATTAATATAAATTTATATATGTTTATATTTCAGGCTACTTTACTAAATTTTAGCTGGAGAAATGCATTTAAAGAAGTGTCTATTCCCATGGCATATTGTATAACAACAGAAATTGAAGATTTTTCCATAAACATTCTCCAACAGGAACAGAATGAAAGGTCTTCAGCTATGACCTATGCTATGAACCTTGTAAATGTTCAACAGGTTTGGCAAGAAAGCCATGTGGTTCCTGAGGAGGACCAACCAAAGAAAATTGCAAAGGCAAGAATCAAATAAAATCTTTTCAAAACTGTAGACTGCCATAATGAAAGGTTATTTATTTATTTAAAAAATATAAGCCACTGCAAAGGAAAGCTGTAGAAAAATGGTGGAGCCTCTTGGCAAATACTTGGTACTTGACCTAAGACCATTTTTTTTTCTCTGTTATCATGGGCTTCTGCTAGCAAAAAGGACTTGAACCTATTACCACCATATTGCTCCATGAGACTTAGGCAACTGAAAAGGGGACCTCTATGAGTTCATGAAGAGCTGAAAAGACTGCTTGTTTGAGTTATACTTTTGAATGATTTCAAGAGAAATTTAGAGGGTTCAAGAAGTTGAAGTCTTTTATTGGTTTAGGCAACTTTTTTTTTTTTTTAAGATTTATTTTTATTGTTTTGGCCAAAGAGAGAGAGACAGAGAGAGAGAGAGAGAGAGACAGAGAGAGAGAGAGAGAGAGAGAGAGAGAGAGAGAGAGAAAGAGAAAGGGGAGGGCCTAGAGCAGTCTCCATAATTGTACAGCATCAGTTTTCAATGTGGTTCCGTTCCACACTGGTGGGCAGGGGTCATGCAGGGTGGGAACTGGGGTGGGGGCCTCCTGCATGGGAGACATGCCTCCTCGAGCCAGGGGCAGAA